>BPLR01008348.1:0-110075 GCA_021605095.1 Caerostris extrusa | reverse complement strand
TTTTCGATTTATACTTAGAATCTATTTCTAGTGAGAATTCCTATGTGCAGAATGTAATTCACGTTTGAATCTTTTTTAGAATTTGATTATTGCAAAAAGTGAACATTCGAAAGGAACGTGATTTCGAATATATATGCGAAACACTTTCGAAATTCAAATGATATTCAATTCTTATCGACTGAAAGGCAGTAAAAAAATAAGCTTAATTTAATTATAAAATGTCTGGAATTTTATTTATTATTCATTCTAAAGGTTAATGCAATAAACTTCTTCATTTGCTTTTCAGAAAAAAGAAATATGTATTTTCAACAAATAATAAATTTAATTTTCTTAAGTAGCATTCCTTTTTAGTTCTGAAACTGTATCACTAAATCGATTTTTCTCATGTAACTGCTGCGCGTTTGAATGTCGTATAAAAAGCTTTTTAAAATTTAACTTTTGATTCAAAATTAACAATTAGTGTATAATGAAAGAAAAAATTTGTATTAATATAATGCATAAATATACTATTTTTATGCATTCAATGCATAATACAAATAATGTAGAAATATTACTTATTATATAAATTAACTTTTGGTTATTGAATTGACAATAATCAGTTTTGATTTTTGTTTATAATTATTACAGGCATTTGTTTTTAATTTATATATTTATAATATAAAAATTTTATTGAATTTTATCAAAATTAATTTTTGTCAGTTCAATAACCAAAACATTAATTGATATAATATGAATATTTCTACCTTGCTTGTTATACGTATTGATGCATGTCCTGAAAATAGAATATTTCATAAGTTTTATACGGTTATATTGAATGAAATGAATAATGTTTATTAATAATTTTTTTGATTAAATATATATGAACTGTATTATTAATATAATTATGAATAAATGTATTATTAATTAAATATATTAATAATATTCTTTGAGATTTTGAAAATAATTTTTTGCAAGAAATTTGAAATTAAACACATTTGCTCGGCTATTCTTTAAATTGAAATGTTTATTAGTTATGTATTGTAATTATTTTCGAAATATGAATAAGAAATTTTGAATTTTGTAGTATATTTTGAGAAAATATTTTTTTGAAATAATTATCTCCATTATTTGAAATAAACATATCTACTATTTGAAATAATCAACTCTATTTTAAAATTATTTCGGAAAATCTTAAAATAACTTTTAACAATTCTCATGAAATCTATGAAGAAATAAATTCTGAAAGTAATATCTTTTATTTCTAGCAATGTATTCTTTTTATTTTATACGATTTTCGTGCTATTCTTATAAAATTCACTACAGGCTTCAAAAAATCTTTTAAGTTAGTAGAGAATTACATTTATTCTAAATGTAATTTTATTTCCTAATATTGTGGTTTAAAACTTAGTTACCTAAATCCAGGAAATCTTCTATATTTAAATGCTGATTTAAATATTATTACACTTATCTTTCAATTTTCCTTCCTACATCAACATTTTTACGATGGAAATAAAGTGTTTAACTTTCGATTTTTACTTAAAAACTATTTCTATTCAGAATTCCTATATGCAGAATGTAATTAACATTTCAGTCTTTTTTTAGAATTTGATTATTGCAAAAGGGAACATTCAAAAGGAACGTGATTTCGAATATATATACGAAACACTTTCGAAATTCAAATATGATATTCAATTTCTTATCGACTGAAAGCAGTAAAAAAAAAAAACTTAATTTAATTATAAAATGTCTGGAATCTTATTTATTATTCATTCTAAAGGTTAATGCATTAAACTTCTTCTTTTGCGTTTCTGAGAAAAAAATATGTATTTCAACAAATAATAAATTTAATTTTCTTAAGTAGCACTCCATTTTTGTCCTAAACTGTATCGTTAAATCAATTTTCTTAGATGAGTGCGCTGCTTATTTGAGTATCGCATAAGTCGAATTGAATTTTTAAAATTTTACTTTTGATTCAAAAATTAACAATTAGTATAGAATCAAAGAGAAAAATTATTAATATTATGTATTAAATATTCAATTTTCAAGGTAGGCATTCAATACTGAAAACAAGTAAGGTAGAAATATTACTTATTATATTTAAAAGTTATTATCAATGAACGGTTTTGGTTATTAAACTAACAAAAATCAGTTTTGATTTTTGTTTATTATTATTAGGTTTGTTATTCTTATTAGAATAATTTGTTTTTTATAAATAATTTGTTTTTGATTTATATATTTATAATATAAATTTTTTTTATTGAACTATATCAAAACTGATTTTTGTCAATAGATTTACCAAAAAAATTAGTTGATATAATAAGTAATACTTCTACCTTACTTGTTTTACGTATCGAATGCATACCCTGAAAATTGTATAGTTCATATGTGTTTATATAGGGGGCTGATGGCTGAGTGGCTGTCACTCTGGCGCTCGGTTCCACAGGTTTCCGGTTCGAATCCCGGAGGTGCCTCGGATGTTTGTAATGGTTCGAATCCACTTTAAACCGTAGGTCCCGATCTAACATGATCGTAGAGCGTTGCGGGGGTATTGTTACTCAGCGTCCGTAGCTTATCTACAAGCTACATGCACCCTCTGGGTAGTGCTAAATGAGTAACGTCGGTGCGCGCTTGTCAGCGGATTGTGTTTGCCAGCTGCATTAGAAAAAAATGTTTATACGCTAGTGTTGAATGAAGTGACTAGTGTTTATTAATAATTTTGTTTGATCAAATATATGAAATAAATACATTAATAATAATATTATTAATAATAAAATTATTGTTTATTAAATATATTAATAATATTCTTCACAATTTTAAAAGTAAAAAGGAAGAAATATAAGAAAGGATAAAAATGTAATTTCGAAGAAATGTAAAAATTGAACAAAATTTTCTTGAAACTGAAATTTTTATCATTTACGTATTGTAATTTTTTTCAATATATGAATCAGCAATTTTGAAAATAATTTTTTTTTTTGGAAGAAATTGATAGTCTTTGAAGTTGAACAAAATTACTCTGTTATTTTTGAAACTGAAATTTTTATTATTTATGTACTGCAATTATTTTCAAAATATGAATCAGCAATTTTAAATCTTGCATTTTTTTTTTTTTTTGTAAGAAATTGAAAGTCTTTGAAACTGAACAATATTGCACGGTTGTTCTTGAAACTGAATTTTTTTTTATTATTTATGTATTGTAATTATTTTCAAAATATGAATCAGTACTTCTAAATGATTTTAATTCATAAATATTACTTTAATGCAAAATTTTAACCCAATTCCAATGCCTAACAAAAGAATGCTAAAAATTTCCTTTTTGTGCATGGATGGAATAATTTTTCTTTCAATTATTCATAATAATTTTTTAATCATCCTTTTTTTAGTATTATGCATTTTATATCATCGCTATAGTTTAAAAAAATATAGCTTTAGACACAATTGAAATAAAAAATCTTGGCTAATATTACACATTCAAATGCTCACTCGTGGCTCACAGTGGTAACATGCACTGCTGGTGAGCCTTAGGGTGGAGGTTCCATCCGCTGGTGGCATTGTTGTAGACACTGTTTCAAAAACAAAGAGACTCAATGGCATTTGGGATGTTCAGAATCTTGCCTCGTTTTTCGAACTACCTGGTGGGAGTTTTCTAGATATTTTCCCATACGATATGCAAATGTGGGATAGTTCCTCCTAAAAGTCCTCCCCGAAGGCGTTACCTTTTCTTCTCCAGTGGCGTGGTACCTTCTACCTACGGGTGCTCCCTCACAACAGAAGCTGCCCTTCCATCCGAGCATGGATGAAAGAAAAGGGACCGTACAGAACTGCCGGACATAAAGGATTAGACATAGCAACAGCAATTCTCCCAAGTCAACATAACTACAAATATAACTTTACAATCCTTCACTGGCATGTCTTAAAAAAGATTACTTTAATATACGAGCAGAATCGATGGCGATTATACTAGAGAATTTCGCATCAACAACTGGGTTGTTGTATTTTTTCAAACTTTCCCCAGTATGACACGCAAATAAGGGCTGATTTGCTATTTAAAATCATCCATCGTAGAACTGTCAAAGTTGTATTTCTCTTAAAAATGAGATCAAACAAGATTGGTATTTTCAAAAGCTTCTTGCTAATAGATAATGATAATAGATAATAGATAATAGATAAATAATAGATAATAAATGGATAATAATAGATAATAGATAATAGATAATAAATGTCTCTAGTAGAGGAATTACTAGAATAAATAATTTAGAATACATAAATATATTAGTAGAATAGATAACGTTGTACCTCCACAATAGAACATTTGTGTTAGGCATATATAAATACAAAATTGATAAACTTTTAAATTCATTCTTTTTAAATGAAATTAACGGTTTTCATTTTCTTTTAATTTGCATATCCTAATTTAACGCTCGATCAAATTTTTTTTTTTTGCAATCAAACTATAAAACTATAAACTTTTTTTTTCATAAAAACAACAAAAGGAAAAAAACAATAAAAGAATATTTTATATGTTCTAAATTCTATTTAAATATGTAAAAATATTTTAATTTTATAAATTTATTTAGTATTAGAGAATTTTAAATGTATTCATATATTTTGCTATTGCATATTATTTTTAAAGAGAAAACTAACTATAGAAAAATATTTTTTTATTTCTATTAAAATAAATTCTTCTAAAAACGAAAGTATGATATGATTTTTTTGCTTTGCATTAAAATTTTTTCAGAATTACCTGACGTTAATTTTTTTCCATCGTTATTTTTAATTTTTTCATTTTGCTGTTTATGAATAATTTGAAAACTAAAATTTACATGCATCTACACATCTACATTTTATATGGAATGTTTTTATTTATTTAAAATAAAATGCCCAAAAACAGTTTATGTACAATAAAATTTTTAAAAAACCAGTTGAATTTTTATAATCACTATTTCCCAACTTGGCTTTTGCAACATTTTCATTTCATTTTATTTAAACATGTTGCTGTTTCAATCTCGAATAACTTCTTTTAAAAAAAGATTATTATTGTCTTTTAGAATTGATTGACTGCTTTCCTTTTCGTTTGATGCACTAGTGGATCAAAGTAATTTGTCAATAAAAGAGATAAAATGTAGTAAATTCAATATTACTCAGGATATAACAAAGGGGTTTCGATACAATACATTACAATTTTGAATGAATTTTCCCAGGTACAACACCTTCTTCTCCATCTCCTTGAGAACAATGGATGGGCTTTCCAACTGACGGATTTAATATGATAACCCTGTCATATACACATGAGCTTTTAATTACGATTTGCGTACCGGGTTTCAAATGCGGTTTCCCTTATTTGGTATATCTGCTGTTATATTATATTATTATAAAACATAATAGTGCATTAACAGTTAAGACTATTAATGCAATATTATCTTAATCTATTATTATGTTAATCATAACATCAACATAAAATTAAAAAAAAACATAACAATAACAAAATTGATAATATTACATTAACAAATACAACATTAACAAAATTGATAACAACATCACATTGCAAACATAATATTAACAAAATTGATAACAAACATAACATTAACAAAATTGAAAACAACATCTCATTAACAAGCATAACATTAACAACATTGATAACATTACATTAGCAAAAATTGATAACATTACATTAACAAACATAGCATTAACAAAATTGAGAACAACATCACATTAAAAACCATAACATAAGCAAAATTAGATTAACAAACATAACATCAGCATACCATTTGCAAAATTGAAAAGTAACTTAAGAGTTTGCTGATAAGTTTAATTTTATTTAAGCTGAAAGGTTTGGATAAAAGCAATATTTTATATTCAGTATAAATAAGAATGTTCATCTGAATAAATAAATGAGAAAATAAAAAGAATTTCAACCGAAAATTGATTGCTTGTGTCTTAAAACTACGTTTTTAATAAGGCTTTGCTTACAATATTATTTACGTATAAATTTTTATTGTTTGTAAGTAAAATTCGTAAGCAAACAGAATTTGTAAATTGATTTTCGAGTTTCAATTACCTCTGAACACAATGAGAAACAAAACATACATCGCGTGACGACACATGTTTAACTAAAACCTACGCACGTGCGTAGTTTATTAATCGCTTGCAGTTTCCACAACCTACTACTTACCATTGTTTATTTCCTTTCAAAGTGATTCGAGTTTATTTGTATTAAGTCACTGATAGATTGATATTAAATTTGAATATCAAATAAATTAATTTTCACGTGTTTATTTTCAAAGCATGCTCAATTATGCACATCATTTACATTGTTTAGTTAATAAGGAATTTTCGCATAAAATTGGTTTGATTTATTCATGAAATATTGATGTGAAATATGTAATACAAGATAAAATCAATTCAGTGATTTTTAAAAAAATGCTACTAATGGAATTTTGTAATAGAAGACAAAATCAATTCAATGATTTAAAAAAAAAAAAAATTTTACTAATGAAATAATACTTATAATAACAAGAGTGAAAATAGTAAGAAAAAATAGGATTGAAATTTACTGGATTCTATTTTTTTCAAACTATCATGTAATAAATATTTGATTTCTCTCATTTTTTGTTGCAATAACATTATAAAAAAAAAAGTGTCTTCAGAAAATATATACTGTTAATCTATGAACATAGAAAGTAAATCTTTTTCTCTGAAAGTAATTCCTTTTACAGTGCCTATTACTCAAAAGGGTTTTTTTCATACCAGAAAAATAAATACGTTAAATAACGTTATACCATAAGTCATTTTAATACTGATGCGTTTTAATGCCGTAAGTTACCATTTTTGTTCCGGTGTGGCATAGTATTATTAATATATTTCAATATTTCCACAAAGTTCTTTATAAAAACGTATATTATCAATAGCTCTCTGAATATTAAAACACCCGACCAAGTTTAAAAATACAAGCATTTTCACTAAAAAGATGGAAATTTTCTTGAATGCTATCCTTACTGCAAAAACTCTGGGTTCGCAAATAATATAGTACGGTTAATCTATTAACGCTAAAAGTTCATTTTTCACTGAAAATAATTCCTTTTACAGTGTCTATTACCGAAAAAGGTTTTTCCATACCAGAAAAACAAACACGTTAAATGTTAACATTATACAATAAATCATCACAATGCTCATGCGGTTTAATGCTTTAAGTTGCCGTTTTTTTGTTCTGGTGTGCACCTCTATCCTTAATACATTTCAATATTTCCACAAATTTCTTTGTAAAAGCAAATATTATTAAGGCTCTCTAAATATTAAAACACCCCGAATAAATTGAAAAATACAAGCACTTTCACTTAAAAATGATATAAATTGTCTTCAACTCTAACCTTTATACACGAACTCTGGATTCGCAAATATTATACGGTTAATCTATAGACATTAAAAGTTCATTTTTCACCTGAAAATAATTCCGTTTAAGGTGTATATTACTCAAAAAGTATTTTTTTTTTCATTCCAGAAATATAAACACGTTAAATGATAACATTATACCATACTGTACATATGATACATTATACATATTTAAGTATCATGAAATAAATATTTATTTTTTTTTTATCATTCTTTGCTATAAAAATACATAAAAATGCTTCTTAAAAGTAATATGCGGTTCATCTAATTCAATATTTCCACAAAGTTTTAAAGGTTAATTTTTCTCTGGAAATAGTTTTTACAGTGCCTATTACTGGAAAAGTTATTTTCCATACCAGAAAAATAAACATGTTAAAGGATAACATTGTACTATAAGTCATCGCAATGCTCATATGCCTTAAGGTGGCCTGATGGCCAATTGACTAGCTCTGTGGCCTTTGGTACCACAGGCTCCTGTGGCATGTATGCTTGTTAGCGGTTAGGAATCCACGTTAAACTGTAGGTCAATGTCTAATTAGTATCCTAAGTGTGCAAAAATGACCGTGGAGAGACATGCCAAACCAAACCATGTGTCATAATGCCTAAGTTACCATTTTCATCCCAATCCTGGCGTTGGCGTTAATGTTTGTTAGTGGTTCAGAATTCATGTTAAACTGTAGGTCCCGATCTAATTAGCCTAAAGTGTGCAAAAACATGACAGTGGAGCGATATGCCAAACCAAACCATGTACCTCAATACTTTAAACTACTCTTTTTGTCCCGGTGTGCCATGCTATTATTAATGTATTTCAATATTTCCACAAAGTGCTTTATAAAAGCAAATATTATTAATAGTTCTCTGAATATTAAAACTCCCAAACAAGTTTAAAAATACAAAGCTTTTCCAGTAAAAATTATAGAAATTGTCTTGAACGCTGTCCCTTATACGCGAATTCTGAGTGAATTGTTTCTAGTTTAAAAGATTAATACCCTCCAGAAAGCGGATCGATTAATTTGCTTTGATGTAACTGTCAGGTAAGTACTCGCAGTAAAATGACTTAAGATTATTAATTACAGGAGAGCTTCGTTTGACTTTGCTCTTAGACTCATTAATTCGGGATTTTTAAGATAATTCATAATTCGGGATTTTAAGAAAATTTTTCTCATTCTATGCTATAAAAATACGTAAAAAAATGTCTTTGAAATAATATGTGGTTCAGCTATGAACATTAAAATATGTCTTTTGCTTGGAAATAATTTTTACAGCGCCTATTACTGAAAAAGATTTTTTTTTCCCATACTAGAAAAATAAACACTTTAGATGATAGCATTAAACCATAAAGATATCGCAATACTCCTGAGTTTTAATACGGTATTCCTATAGAAGTCGTTTGGTTTATTAATCAAATATTGATGAGAATATTGTAATACAAGATGAAATAAATTCGATGAGTTTTAAAAAACTATTACTAATGAAATAATTCTTCAATAAGCAGTAACATGGAAAATAGAGAGAATAAAGAAATAGTAAGAACAATAAGAAAATAGTAAACAGTAGAAAGAAATAGTAAGAACAGTAAGATAGGACATTACTTGATTTTATTTTGTCAAACTATAATAATATAAATATTTGTTTTTTTTTTTTTTTCTCTTTGTTATAAAAATACATACAAAAATGTCTTCGGGAAAATATACGGTCACTCTATGAACATTAAAAGTTCATTTTTTTCTCTGGAAATAATTTTTACAGTGCCTATAAGAAATATAAGCAATATTTTATTGATTATATATTTTTCCACACAAGAAATATAAACACGTTAAATGATAACATTATATCGTAAACCATCGTAATGCTCATGTGCCTTAAGGCATCCTGATAGCCAGTTGTCTAGTGCTCTGGCATTTAGCACCATAGGCTTCAGGTTCCAATCCTGACTGTGGCATGGATGTTTGTGAGTGGTTCGGAATACACATTAAATGTAGGTCCTGGTCTAATTAGTCTAAAGTGAGCAAAAATGACTGTGGAACAACATGCAAAATCAAACCATTAAACTTTAGGTCATGGTCTAATTAGCCTAAAATGTCCAAAAAATAACCGTGGAGTAACATGCCAAACCAAACCATGTTAAATGTTTTTGTCCTGATGTGCCATCCTATTATTAATGTATTTCAATGTTTCCAAAAGTTCTTTATAAAAGCAAATATTATTAATAGCTCTCTGAAATATTAAAACATCCGAACAAAGTTTAAAAACACAAGCACTTTCACTAAAAGAATAGAAATTGTCTTGAACGCTGTCCTTAATACGCGAACTCCGGGTGAATTGTTTCTAGTTTAAAAGATTAATACCTCCCAGAAAGCGGATCGATTAATTTGCTTTGATGTAGCTGTCAGGTAAGTACTCGCAGCAAAATGACTTAAGATTATTAATTATAGGAGAGGACTTGCTCTTGGCCACTTTATTTCGGGATTTTAAGATAATTCATAATTCGGGATTATTTTCTCATTCTATGCTATAAAAATACATAAAAAAGTGTCTTTGGAAATAATATATGGTTCAGCTATGAACAGTAAAAGATAATTTTTTTCTCTGGCATAATTTTGACAGTGCCTATTACTGAAGAAGGATTTTTTTTTCATACCAGAAAAATAAACACTTTAGACGATAGCATTGAACCATAAGATATCGCAATACTCATGAGCCTCAATGCGGTTTGATTTATTAATTAGAAGAGGTTTAGTTTATTAATCAAATATCGGTGGGAATATTGTAATACAAGATAAAATCAATTCAATGATTTTTTTAAAAAAATGTTACTAATGAAATAATACTCGTACTTATAATAAGCAATGAAGTGGAAAATAGTAAGATCAATAAGATTGAAATTTACTAGATTTTATTTTTTTAAAACTATCATGAAATAAATATTTGTTTTCTTTTCATTTTTTTTATAAAAATAAATAAATAATGCCTTTTAAAATAATATACTGTTCATCTATGGACATTAAAAGTTAATTTTTCTTCTGTGGAAATAATTCCTTTTACAGTTCCTATTAATGAAAAAGGTTTTTATTTCCTATACCAGAAAAATAAACACGTTAAATGATAATGTTATATCATGAGTCATTACAATACTTATGTGCTTTAAGGTGGCCTGATGGCCAATTGTCTAGGCATTTGGTACCACAGGCTTCAGGTTCCAATCCTGACGGTGGCATGGATGTTTGTTAGTGGTTCGGAATCCACATTAAACTATAAGTCTGGTCTAATTTGCCTAAAGCGTGCAAAAAAAAAAACTGACCGTAGAGCCACAAATCAAACCAAAACCATGTTATTTAATGCTTTTAGTTAGCTGTTTTAGTTTTTGTCCTGGTATGCCACCCTATTATTAATGTATTTCAATATTTCCACAGAGTTCTTCATAAAAGCAAATATTATTAATAGCTCTCTGAATATTAAAACACCAGAACAAGTTTAAAAATACAAGCCCTTTCACTAAAAATAAATAGAAATTGTCCTTGAACGCTGTCCTTTACACACTAACTCCGGGCGAATTGTTTCTAGTTTAAAAGATTAATACCCTCCAGAAAGCGGATCGATTAATTTACTTTGATGTAGCTGTCAGGTAAGTACTCGCAGTAAAATGACTTAAGATTATTAATTATAGGAGAGCTAAGTTTGACTTGCTCTTAGCCGCTTTAATTCGGGATTTTAAGATAATTCATTAAGTTATCTGAAGTAAATTTTTAAAACACGAAGAATAAATCAATCTTTACAAATGCACTATTAATCTTTAATCATGATTTGTTTGTTCTTCGTTTGTAATTGAGGAAATCGTGAACAAAAAATTGCAGTTCCTGTTAAATAGAATTCCGGTCAAGTAAAAGAAATTTCATGCAAGGTCATTATAAGGTTATATGGATAATGATAAAAACACGAATAAATTTCTTTTTTTTTCTACTGTAGAGATATTTGTTGTTATGCCAAATGTCTCCATACTATAGTTCTGTCTTTTGAGCAATGTTGATGATAATGTTAATAAGCGAAATTCAAACAAATGATACAGAGAGGATTATGTAGAATTTATTAAAATACATTTAAGAAATGAATTCATTCACTAATGAAGCTGAGTTTATTCCGTATAAGCAGCTTTACAGTGGATTTGTACGAGGCAAAAAAATATGCAATAATTGTAAAATTTTATACAACTTTACTTGTGCTAGTTGATGTAACTTATTCTTGCTTTGTTATATATTTTTGAATTTATATATTTTTCACTTTGATAAATTTAATTAAAATAAATGTCAGCAAAAATGTGAAAAAATCCAGAATAAAATATGTTAATCATGATGGCCCAAAATATTCAATGTTCCAAAAGATAAGAAAACTTCATTTAATTTTTTTACTAATATGATTTGATTGGGATATTTTAATGCAACAAACAACTATAAAAATGCTTAAAAATAAATAAAATAAAATAATTAATATGCAGGTAAAAATATCTAGAAAAGGTAATTGCATTAAAATAATTATCATTTGTTTTTCTTCAAAAATCGTAGGTTTTTCAAACTTTCAAAAATTAGTAAGATTATTTTATCCAAATATAACACCATGCATACAAATAAAAATCTCATTTTTCTGTTCTTTAAACATGTTATTTAAATCTTTAGGGAAAACAAGTTATTTGTTGAAGGAAACTGATAAAATATTTGAAAAATAACAATATAAAAGATATTTTTGGTTTCAGAAAATTTAAAATCTGATTTCTATGAATGAGAAACGTGATTTTTCACTTTTTATAAAGTTATTCATGATAAAAACAAATATATACGTTTTCATGATTTGTCATTGAAACGAATTTTCGATTTGGCTTAGAACATTCTAAGCAAACGTGATAACTTTCATGAATTTTAAACGAATATTTTATGGCATCTTCTCGAAGAGTTTAACGCCATCGTTATTTTACCTTCCAACTTCATTTATCTCGTACCAGAAGTTTTATGTCGTTCATAGCATACAGTACCAGAGAAACTAGGAAAAAAAACGAACTTTTAGTTTATACAGTTGCCAACACTGTTTCATTTTATTTGTATGATGTGGCAAACTCACATATTAAGTGTACAACACGTAAATTTGTTGCTGTAAGAAATTTTACTCATTCTTTAGCTGGAAAAATGTGAAAAATTCTCGAAAATTCTTTTGAAATAAAAATATTTGAATCCTGTCTATGCTTCATCTCAATATGCATATTTCTTAATACAATGAAGATTATTCTTTAAACCATTAATTATTCGCGTAATTCAGCATTTAAAAACCAACGAAAACTTTGAACAAGTTTATCTTAAATTATCATTTTTCGTGTTCCGAGAAAATATTTTTTAAAAATAATATATATATATATATATATATATATAAATTATTTATAATTTAAAAACGTATATAATATATATATATTACACATATTTTTAATATATGTATTAAAAATATTATTTTGTTTAAATGTAATATATATATATATTTAATTTAATAAATATTTAAAAATATAAATGTAAATATACTATATTTACAATTAAACAAGAATAATTATTTACGATAATTAAATGTAATAATACTATATTTTGCATACATAGTATGTAAAATACTATATATAAAATAAACAACTTCCTTTTCTTTGTAATTTATTTCTATATACAATCGGTTGTTGTAATATATTTTATCTTTTATTGTACATATGTGGGCTTCATGTCCCAATTCTTTATACCACGAAGAGCCCACAGACTGATGATGAAGGAAGGCATTACCTTTTAGGTGGAATTGTCATTGTTGTTTTCAAAAAGTCTGGCACTTTGCCTTAATATTATGATTTTCATTACCACTGGTACCTCATGTAGTGCCCGGCTCGTGGCTCAATGTCAACGTGCGCTGCTGGGGAGCATTAGAGCTACTACTACTATTACACCACACCATATCACTGTCCCTAGAGTTGAGTTGCTCCTATACAGTTTGGGAATGATGTGAATGAGAAGTCTGACTGGGTTCTTTGACGCCGCTCATATAAGAAAGCGGGACCAACGATTTAAAGTGGATTCAGAACCACTACAAACATCCATGGCACCACCGGGATTCGAACCTAAAACCTGTGGCTCCGAGCTCCAGAGTGCTAGACACTCGGTTATTCAGGCCCATGGCGTTTGTGATGTTCAGCAACCTTGCCACGTCAGTCGGACTACCTGGTGGGAGTTTTCCTTGTTTTCTCTTATATGATACACAAATACGGGGTAATTCCCCTACAAGTTCTCCCGGAAGGCACTATCCTCCTTCATCAGCTTCACGAGCCAAATCACACTTCTACCAACAGGGTGCTCCATCACAACAGAAACTGCCCTTTTCCTTCCATCCATGAGTAGACTACTCATGGGATGACCGTTCTCGCACTTCAGGACACTGATGATTAGACACAACAACAACAACAACAACATCATGTAAAATTCAAAATATTCATGTTCAATTCTGTGTTACTCACTGTGCATCACAAGAGGCCTACTACGATAAGAACCTACACTCACATTGTGCCATAGTAATTTCCATTGAACGCACCCTAAGGAACGACAGTGCTTAACTTTTACTTTTCTACTCGAATACAACCAAATGACTTTCCATCTTAAGCATTTATGGATCCCTCAATAGAAGAGACCTGGTTCGAAATCGCTCCTCAGATTTCTATAGCATCTTCAGTTTCAAAGACAAACAAGCAATCTATAAGATTGCTCCAAATCCCAGGTATAGTGTAAGCAATAAATATATTTTTACAATACCTTTTATGTTTCATGTATTAATAATTGATTTATAAAGATTTATTTTTGTCTTGATAACACAAAGACTTTTAACTTCAAGAACCAGATATAATAAAGATTTGAATGACTACACATAACACAATATTTTTGTGATACATGTGTTTTTATTA
The DNA here is from genome assembly GCA_021605095.1 of Caerostris extrusa. Lineage (NCBI taxonomy): Eukaryota > Metazoa > Arthropoda > Arachnida > Araneae > Araneidae > Caerostris > Caerostris extrusa. The sequence continues at coordinate 95,746 of BPLR01008348.1, read as the reverse complement.
TTGCTAGATAGATGCTTACATCCATTCGATATTTCAGCTGATTGGTTTATTTCAAATTGGTTTTGAAGTCTTATTAGATACCATCAGTTTATAAAGGGTACAAAGTTAATGATAGCTGACATTTTCGAAGAATGCATTTTAAATGTGCTTTACTTAACAGTTCAAATTCTAGTATTCCTGCTTTAAATGCATTGTAATCTGCTTTTTCTGGCAAAATAAAAGGGATATAAAAATTGTAGTTTTGTGAATCAGATGGATTGTTAAAGAACGCACTTTTCATCTCTTTGCTTAGTAATTTGTCTCCATCGCTGTTCAAAAGAGCTGGATCAAACTGGAATTTTGTAATCCAACTTCAGTTCACAGAAATATTATTATTATTAAATTTATGACAAGATGAAATAACACTTTTTTTTTTTTATTTTTAACAAGTAAATTTCTGACATTTATTGTTAAATATTCAATTACAAATAACATGTACCCAATTTAAAGCAAAAATATATTACTTTAGAAGAGTTAAAGGGTTATAAACGCTTGATACTTTGACCTATGCTTATCAGTAGCTAGAATGGCAAATATATATCGGATTAACTATTGCTTAAAACTCCACTGCATCTACATATGAGAGGATCATGTAAGATTAACATACCACTTCTCCTAAAGCCCAAGGGAAGGATTTTTTTGTCTATGTATTTGTTATGTCCATCAATGCAGGATTAGGGCTAGTCCACTTCTTGATGCAAATTTTCCAGCTTTAAAAAGTTATCGGCAGTTAGCTGCTGACTTAAAAGGAGAAAATATATGCTTTATATTTTTTTAAAGAGGGCCTGAACAGCCGAGTGGCTAGCGCTCTGGCGCACGGTACCACAGGTTTCGGGTTCGAGTCCCGGCGGTGCCATGGATGTGTGCAGTGGTTCGGAATCCACTTTAAACCGTAGGTCCCGGTCTAATAGGATGGTAGAGCGTTGCGGGGGCATTGTGACTCCGCGTCCGTGGCTTATCTTCAAGTTACACGCGCCCTCTGGGTAATGCAAAGTGAGTAACGTCTGTGCAGCGCTTGCCTTAAGGCATGCAAGACCAAGCTGTCTAAGTGTTTGCCAGCTGCATTAGAAAGGGATATTTTATTAAAGATATCAATGAAATAAATAAATGTTTAATAACTACAAATTTACATTCCGTGTTCTTACACATCAATATTATTAATAATTAGAACATTGCATATATCATTCTCTGTGCCCGACTTAAAAGTATTAGATAATCTTAGACCATACCATAAAATAATTTTTTAGAATTTTAAAAACTTTTTAACTCGTTTCCTCACTAGCTACCCTCATAGGAAGAGGAAGTTGCATTCTTAATTATATGCCCAATTTTGGAAACGGAATCATTAAATCATTTATGATAATAAGAAAAAAATATGTTGGGAATTTTTTAAAAATCGGGAAAATTTAGAGCATAAATTTTTAAACAGCCATTGTATTTTATACGTTTTTCTCCAATTTTGCCACTCTATTAGCATTATAGCACAAATGAATTTGTAAATTAAAATATTCTTTTCCAATTTTTCCAAATAAATTCCACCGAATTTGAAGATTCATTAACATGCATTCGTATTGCAAGATTATATACTTAATTTCACACTGTTTTGGCAGCTTCATGGCCTGGATTGACGCCTTCCGCCACAGTATTGATGCCCATCATTAGTATAGGCCGGGGAGCCTTTAGCTTGTTGGTTTGAGACAAATTCAGAAACCCAACGTGCTATCCATCCTTTACATTAGAATTTACATTAGAATTTTCAATATTTCCGACTTGTTTAAAGAAGATAAGTTTAATAACCAAATCAAAAGATTATTAATAGAGAAATAACAGGTTTTCTATTGTTAATAACTCTAATTTTAAGTACCGTAATTTACTGCCTGGGCCTGATGGCTGAGTAACTGCTGCTCCGTGCTACAGGTTTCGATTCGAGTCCCGCCGGTGCTATGGTTGTTTGTAAAGGTTTAGAATCCACTTTAGGGGGTCAGGGTATAATATGGCTGTGAAGCGTTGGGAGTAAGGCTGACAACCCTATCTAGTAAAAAAAAGAAAACACTTCCTGTCTCGAAATTTACCAGTAAGTAAACTGCCTTGGTTCACCATGGGGCACTTGAGCCAATGAAAAGAAATTTCCTGCCTAGAACCTGAAACCCCTCATGACCCTCAAGGCTTAATTTTCGTCTTGAAAAATTAAAAGATGTCTTATAATCAACGGTCAATTGGATCCTGTACTTAAACGTACAATGAACCACTCAGGTTTTGTTTTTATACACGTAGCAAATTGCAATACGTTTTTCTTTAGTTTTGAAAGATCCTTTTTAAAAATAAATCACGTTATAAAATTAAGATAGTGGCAATTGGAACGAGGATAGGTATGTAAGAACTATAGTTAAAACAAATGAAATGTTATTTTTCCTATGATTTGTAATTTTTATATTTACTAGAATAAGGAAAATATTGATCTCCCAGTCAATTATTATTTTAGCTTTCTTTAAAGAGTTTTAATTCTGTCTGTAGTTGTATTTTAAGCATTACCCTCTAGCGTACACAAGTTTCAGGTTCGAATCCTGGAGGTAGCAGGAATTTTTGTGAGTAGTACGGAATCCACGTTAAACTGTTTTCCCGGCCTATATAGACCAAAGTGTGCACAAAATGACCGTAGAGTAACAATCCAAACAATTTAGAGCACACAGATGTAGTATGAGCGTTACATATTGTTCTATTTTTGTTTAAGTCCAACTTTCACCAAACATTCACAACAATTATGTTTAGATTTAGAAGATTGTTTATATTTCTCTTTTAGAAGATTTTGTCAATGGTTTTTGGCAAAAGGCATTTTTGGTGAGGTCTTTATGGAATTGAATTTGATCAAACTTCTGAAAAAAATTGTCTACAGATAATTCGTAGCGGCATCGAAATTTAAAAGATATTCCAGATTCTAATTTGTGGATTATAGACTTATTATAGTTTATAGACAATCAACTAATTTTACAAAATAATCTTCAAACTTCATTAATATTTTGGTGATTTTATCTTCTAAACTTGGATTAAAATACCAAGTAGAATGAAGATATTTTTGGATATTAAGAATGCTTCCATCAAATTATTTAAAAAAAGGATATATCTTTATAACATTGTTTTATATTTAATGATATATTACTATGAAATATACTGCCACGAAACTGGTGTCTCTTTTTTTTAATAAAAATGTATGCATTGCAACAAATTAAAAACCCAGGACAGTTTAACATTAATTTATCTTTCCATATAAAAACTTGGAAGTACTTTTTCCCCTGAATTTTTTTTTGTTTTAATTTAGAGCATTCAGAATATTATTTTATTATATTTAAAAAAAATTATTCAAACAGAACTGAATTTTTTCCTGTTTTTTTTTTAACATTATTTTATGTAGTTCTGTTTAACTTCAATAAAAAAAGCTGTACAAATAAAAATTTGATTGTGAAAAATGATGCATTAAAATGCATTATAAAAATTTAGAATTTTTAGTTTTTTTATAAACATGACATATAGCATAATTTTAATTCATGGTGTAAATTATTTGTCATTCAAATTGTTTAAATTAAACTTGTAGTTTTTATTTGTCTGAGTTAGATAAAAACTTAAAAAAAGGTCATTTTTAATGAAAAAACGATATTTATTTTTAATTTTTCGAAAATATAATTCTAAAAAGAGGAATTGAAAATAATCTTTAAAAGTTTTACTATATTAATATAATAATTATGTCACATACGATTACGATTATGATTAAGAAATTTTTTTAATAAAAATTATTTACAGATTTTTAGAAATAAAAAAAATAAAAGAGAATTAAATAAGAATTTAAAGATAAAATATGATTCAGTAATCAAAATATTCGCCAGTTAAAGAAATAAATTGTATTATTTTTAAAAGTACAAAAATAAGTCCTTTTTATTTTCCAAAAGGCAAGAATTTATTTTTTTATTAATATTTATTTGCAAAATAAATAGAATTATTTATTTTCGTCTGCGCTTTTTATCGTCTCAGTTTTTATCACTATTTCAAATACGTTTAAATCTTGAACTTTTTTGATTGCTAATACAATTTTGTTTTAATATTAAATGTTTAAGAAGTACATGGATAGTAATAAAAAAAATTAGAAAAATGTTTTTATAATTTTTAAATATATTTTTTTAATAAAAATTTTTTTATCAATATTTTTAATTAAAGTTTTTCTTTTTTTTTGCAGTTGGATCGTACTCCAGTGCACTGGGCAGCTTCCAAAGGTCATATTGAAATTCTGAGCTTACTTTTACAGGCAAAGTGCGACATTGAAGTCATTGACAAGGTAAGTTTATTTTGTTGAAAAATTGCATAAAAAATTATAATGTGTTTGTAATGAATAATCATATATAATGTTAAAGAAACTTATCACAAATCGGAAAAGTTCTAAATGAAGACAGTGTTAAAAAACTTGATCGCAAATGTTTAAATCGGAAAAGTTCTAAATGAAGACAGTGTTAAATAAGCTTGATCAAAAACCTTTAAATCGGTCTAAATTAAGTTCTAAATGAAGACAGTGAAAAAGATTAATCATAAATGTTTAAATTGGAAAAGTTCTAAATAAACACAGTGTTAAAGAAGCATTTCTTTAATCAAATCTGATCCAAATGTTTAAAATCAAAAAATATTAAAATAGTTTTAGGTAACTAACCAATTTCAAATTACATCTTTTGTGAAAAAAAATTTAGAATTTTTATTTTAACGATCAGAATTTTAGTTAATGAGTTTGTTTTCAGAGTCATTACAATTCTGGATTCAATCTGTTTAATCGCGAGCTATTAGTGTACTAAATTCATGAATTAAAAACCTTAAATTTAATGTTTGAAAAATTGCATTCTTTGCTAAACCGTTATTAATAATTTTCAGAATTTAATGAAATCCTAATTATATGTTTTTAACGATATAATGTATGTATTAAACTAAATGGTTTTAAACATATTAATTTAGAGATGAGTAATTGGCATCTTTATTAGAAACATTACTTTTTTTTTTTTTGAATTTTTGCTCTAAATTACTCTATAGGATGTAATTCAACTGTAGTTTAAGATATTATATTTCTTTTAATTCCATGCATGCATAAAAAAGTATACTTGCCTACATTTATGCATATAAATGTGGTATGTTTCACAGATTCTTTTAGGTTAGGATGCTTCCGTAAAATAAAAATTTATGAACTTTTGTTATCAATCTTTGCGAAATTTTAAAAACTTTTTGTGTATATACTTTAATTTTTTTTTTTTCAATGTCTTATAACTTCACTTAATTTTATTTAAAAATTTTGGCTCTGAATGTGGTCGGCTACTTTTAGAATCACATGGAATTATTGTGGAAATTAATTGAAGATCGATATAAAAAATAAATAAAAATATGGATTATCAATTTAAGGAAATAATAATGAATCAATAACAAAAATTTATTGTATTTGTATAAATTAGAAGGACGAGTAAAATTTCTTTGATATACGTGTCATACATAATTATAATTATTTTTTAAATAAAATCTGTGATTTTTTCAAATAAAATTTATCGCATATAACCACTTATATGTCTATATATTTAAATGACAATAAATAATGATAAATAATTATTTAGTTGGTACAGGTTGAATCATAGATGTTCAGTCTGTGAGTCAATATAAATTGTTAATTTCGTTTAAATATTGCGGTTTTTTTATCATTATACTTATTTTTTGAAATACAATTACAAAATTATATACAAATAATGAAGATTTTATTTAAATTCCAAATTAAATTTTATATTTTAATTTTCAACATATATCTTGTTTTAATAATCAATTCCTTAAGGGATAATTTTTTCCTTCAAATACTGTTTTATTTCAGATTAATTTTTGTTATAAAATACCAAAACATGCATTACATGAAAATTATGATCAATAAGTTTAAATCACATTTATTATTATGATAATTAGAACAATAAATCTCTTATTCATCGCCATAGCTTTTGAGATTACCTTATACTATCATTGTTATTATTACTAAAAATGTCTTCAGTTTTATTCCTATTGAAAAGTTCATTCTATTGAAAAATTCAATTTTATTCTTATTGATTTTATTCCTATTCAAGTGGTGATGATTGACAAATAAAACGTAACTTCTCGCTCATTTTTTGAGTACTCAAGGACATCGGATCAAATTTCTGTAAAACAATTTTTTTTTTTTTTTCTAATGCAGCTGGCAAACACTTAGACAGCTTGGTCTTGAATGCCTTAAGGCAAGCTCTGCACAGACGTACTCACTTTGCATTACCCAGGGGGCGCGTGTAACTTGAGGATAAGCCACGGATGCGGAGTCACAATGCCCCCACAGCGCTCTACGATCCATATTAGACCGGGACCTACAGTTTAAAGTGGATTCCGAACCACTGCAAACATCCATGGCACCGCCGGGATTCGAACCCGAAACCTGTGGTACCGAGCGCCAGAGCGCTAGCCAATTCAGGCCCCTGTAAAACAATATAGAATAAACAATATGAAAAATTTTCCGTTTGGCACCGCTTTTCGATTTATAACTAAACTGTCTTAGTTGGGAAACTTAACGCTCTACCCAATACATCAGATACAGTCTCCAAGAAAGAGGTATAAAAATTTTAATTGACATCTGAGATAAATTGTCTAAAATTGCCAATCACAACTTTTGAAAATTAATGCATTTTTATTCTCAAAGATTAATTTTATTTATTTTAGAAAAGGTAGAAACGTTTTCTTAATTTACTGTAACTCAAGTTATACATCAAGTATAATTAATCTTAATTACAGAATGTCTCCCGGGTATTAAATAACTTTTCTGAAATTAAGTATTAATTATTTCTCTAAATTACATTTATTTATGTACTAATTTAATAATATTTCACCTCATAATGAAATTTGATTTTTTTCTGTAACATTGAGTAAGGAAAGCATTAAATATTAAAATATGCAATATTTCTGCACACTGAATAATTTCTCTTGAGACAGACTATGTAGAAAAACAGGAAACATTTCAAAATCTTGTTACATTAAGTTTCAACATCGATAATTATTCTTAAAATACAAATTAATTTTGAAATAGCTTTTGGCATTTTCTGTTAATTGCAGCATCACCAATGAATAAAAATCATTATGGGGAAAAACTGATGATAATAATGTTATTTTAATAAGTTTCATTAAAGTTACTAATATATTCGTCATAAATTTTAAAAAATCTTAAACGATTCCAAACGTCGAATGTGTTTGCTGAAGTTAAATGGTTATTCATTTCTTGAAATGTAGCAAAGATTTGAACACATTGTACTTTAAAGATTAATATAGCCAGTTCTCTACTAACTAAGAATTTGTTAATTACAAGGTATTTTTGATAAGAGCTGATTGCTTAATTTTCCATATTATTGTTTAATTAAGAATTTCGAAAATTCTAATAATTTGAAATTAAATAGAACATCTGCTTTTTAAAAACTAGCACCTTTGCTTGAAATGGCTGTAATTGATTTTAATGTGCTATTTAAAAATACTACCATCAAAATATTCTCACTTAAATGATAATTTAATGAAATTAATATAAAGTCTTTTTCCAATTGTTCTTAATTCATTACCTGCATGCATTTAGTTTTTTCTAATGGAAAAAAAAAATTATACTTTTCATTGATATATCAAATGTAAGTTACACTTACGTCTTTACCATTTTTGTGTGATATTTAAGATTAAAGTTTCTTTATCAAACGCGTTTAGAAATCTGCTACAGAAAAAGTAATTAATATTTTATGCTATAATTGTTTTTAGTGTGAAACACAACTTTAAAACATACCTACCGTTTTGCATTTTTTCCCCGAAACTTATGCTGATATTTTTGCCTTAAAGAAATGCTTTGATTACATAATATTTATTCAACAAATCAAATAATTTTATCAAAAAGAAGTACTTAAAGTGCTACAAAATTTTAGGTTAATAAATTGTTTTGGATAAAATAACCGTTAAATAACCGCAATTAACGTTTACAAAGATGTGCTACTTTTTCCTAATAAATCAAGCCCAAAATGCTTATGCTTAAAAAACATTTTTAATCTAAAAGGGGTTCAATTTTTATACTATGAATTGAATTTTGTAAAATAAGGAAGTTAATTTAATTCATTTAATTATATTATTTGGTAATTATATTGTAAATATATGATTAAAAATATATTAGTCCTTAATAATTAAAATTAATATATTAATAGCAAATATTTGTTATTATTTTTGTAATTGTTTCTATAAAACTTATTGTTTTTGTTTAGTTTCAATCTATTTTTATAAAAATATATCTAAAAATTAATTACTTTTCCTTTCTTTAATTTTGACGCGGGACAACCATGTAATTGAGGCCAGAGTTATCTGGTGGCTTATGAGTTGGACCTCTGACATAAAGGAACCAAAGGTGGTAAAAATTTGATGCTTCTATTAGCTCGAATTACAATTGTAACTATTTTGTGCATGTAGGCAAAATTTCAAAGCTGTTTCTTCATTATTTAGAAGTTATTGAGGTTTTTTTTATTGATGATTGAAATTTAAAGGCATGTTTTGCTGTAATAATTCTTTAAATGTATTGTGGCATTTCCTTTACTGCTATCCCAGCTAAAGAAATATTGAATTATTTAATTTGTTTCTTGTTGATAAGAGCGGATAATAGGAAATATAACCATTACTGACTTGGGTTGTTTTTGTTTACGCTGTGAATTCGTTCTCCTGCGAAGTTTGTTTTTGTTTTTTTGAATAAAACTTAATCTAAAAACAACTGTTATTAAAAAAATATATCTTTAAACTTTAAACTTTTTCTTTTAAATATTGCATTTAGTTCGTTACTGAAGGAAAGTTCTTAAATTAAAAAAAAAAATTCCTTAATAACCAGCTTATTCAAAATCAGCACATTTAATTGAAACATTTTCTTTAGGATATTCTACAAAGCATTTTCTTTGCTTTAAATATGGCCTTTGCTTCAAAATATATACGATGATAAAAATTGTCTTTCGCTGTAGCATAAATGTTTATTTTTATAGTCTTATCAACTAAATGTTTAGGAAATACTTTCAACGTATTTGACACACTGCATTTTCAGCAATGTAGTTTTAAAAGCAGAATCACTTTTTAAAACGACAAAAATAGGAATGAAAATCGTGTTTTATCATGCTATATTTATCTCACTTAGTTCTTTATTCCAGAAAACATCAGTTATGTTTGAGATATATTACTCTTTGAAAAAAAAAAAGCAACTAGCACGTGAAGTAGTTTTGTTTCTGAAACTGTAAATTACAAACAAAAAAAGAAGTATATTCAGAATCAACTTCGAAAAACAACAGAGGCACGGATTTTGAATAAGAAACTGGAAGAGAAAAAGTTCGGAATTCATGAAAACACGAAGTATGGAAATATGTAAATTATGTTTTTTAAGTTCTACACGCGAGATATTTCGCAAGAAATACAGAATGTATTAAAAGTATAAAATATTCTGAATAATTTTCGTAGACGTCTCTTGAAATCAAATTTGTATTTTGGGTTTTTTCTTTTCGTAAAAGGAAGAAATAAAGATTAAAGGTTGTAGTGAAAACCAATTCTCCTTTTCGTTCCATTCGTTCCATTGAATTTAAATATATATATATATATAATTTAAGAACATGAAATTCATTATGACATTCATTTCATTTATGAACAATGAAATTCATTGACATACATTTCATTTAAGAACATGAAATTCATTATGACATACATTTCATTTAAGAACATGAAATTCATCATGACATACATTTAATTTAAGAACATGAAATTCATTTTGACATCCATTTTAAATATAGAATGTATTAAAAGTATAAAATATTCTGAATAATTTTCATCTGTGTTTCTTGAAATCAAATTAGTATTTTGGGTTTTTTTCTATTCGTAAAAAAAAAAAGGAAATGAAGATTTAAAGTCTTATCTACTAAATTTTAAGGAAATACTTTCAGCATATCTGACAACACTGCATTTTCAGAAATATAGTTTTAAAAAAAGCAGAATCACTTTTAAATGACAAAAAAAAAAAAAGGGAATGAAAAATTGTGTTTTATGATGCTTTATTTATCTCACTTAGTTCTTTATTCCAGAAAACATCAGTTATGTTTGAGATATATTACTCTTTGAAAAGAAAGCAACTCGCACGTGAAGTAGTTTTATTTCTGAAACTGTAAATTACAAACAAAAAAAGAAGTATATTCAGAATCAACTTCGAAAAACAACACAGGCACGGATTTTGAATAAGAAACTGAAGGGAAAAAAAAATTCAAAATTCATGAATACACGAAGTATTGAAATAAGAAATATGTAAATTATGTTTTTAAGTTCTACACGCGGGAATATTTCACATGAAATATAGAATGTATTAAAAATATAAAATATTCTGAATAATTTTCGTCAGCGTTTCTTGAAAATCAAATTCGTATTTTGAATTTTTTTTTTATTTTCGTAAGAAAAGGAAGTAAAGTTTAAAGCAAATTCTCATCTCAGTATATATCTAGGGTATGTATTATTTGGTGCAAGAATAATTCTTTTGAAATTCTACAGAATTTGAAGAAAAAAAAATTTTATATGTATATATTCTTGCTTGGTTTTTAAATATTTTCTATTGTTGGATAATCTCGTTATAATCATTTATAAAATTTCAATAATTCTTATAAACATATAACAATAAATTTCAATAATTCGTTCAGTTATAAATTTTATAATTATCGTTATAAAAATTTCAATTTCTTAAAAAATTTTTAAAAGTTAAATAAATGTTTAAATCAATGAAAATTAATTCTAAAAATATTATTAAATATTTATTTATTTTTAAATTGAATAAAAAACGGTATTTTTTCAACATAAACTATTAATTTTTTTTTTTTTACATTCATTCATATTACTTTATTTTATTTCAAAATTATTTTAAAGCAATTTCTTTTATTTACTATTACTACAATAGATTTAAAATTGAGAAACATTTATAGGAACATTAAATAATTGTGTAAATTTAATTTTATAATATCAAAATATATATACATCCTTTTGTAATTTAATTGTGCTTTCACCATATTTTTTAAAAAGTATTACTAAAATTTTATTATAGGAATATTCTATGCATCAAAAGTATACTACTTATTAAATAAGGGGTGGGGGTGGGGGAATCTTTGATATCTATCTATTACAATGTAACGGCTTTTCAAAATGTCATAAAAATATTTCTTAATTCTTTTAAAATGTATTATTCATTAACAGTTTTTTTTCAGTAAAACATGTTACATTCTAAAAATTATAATGTAACAGATTTTTTGAAACTATAATACGTCCATTAAAAAATCAAAGTTACTTTTTTTTAGAATATTCAATATTCAACAATTTACAAATTCAAATTATCATGTTTTTCCCCCATTATTGTATTCAATTTATAATATTCAATATGCTTTCATGTATTGTTTCATGCTAAGAACACATTTTTTGTAAAACATTTATATTGAATTTATATCATTGCGATTTAAAGAAAAACAATTTGACAATTATTTATATTAAATAAGGAAAAATTAAATTGAAGATATGAACTTAAACATACTTTTAATAATTAAGTCCATAAAAGGGCTGTAGATACTTTTATTTTAATTGAAGAATATTTTCTATTACATGAAATAATTCAACAATATAATATAAACCTTGCAAATTAGGTTTCTTACAGAATAAAAATTTAAAAGACCATTCTTTAACAATAGCACTTTGCATCTTAATTTGAATTATTATTAAGTTCTTGAATTTTAATGAAAACACGATTTTATTAAATGAGTTCTTAAAAGTCGCATGCATAAATAATTTGTTATAATACATCTAATAATAATGACATAATACATAATAATTACATATTAATAGTACTTTTAATAATTAAGGCTAGAAAACGACTGCAGATACTTTATTTTAATTGAAGAATATTTTTCATTTCATGCAATAGTTCAATAATAAAAAAAATGCAAATTAGGTATCATATATAATAATGGTTTAAAAGATCATTCTCTAACAATGGCTATTTGCATCTTAATTTGAATTAATATTCAAGTTCTTGACTTTTAATGAAAACACGGTTCTATTAAATGAGCTCTTGAAAGTTTTATGTATAAATAGTTTAGCATCGCACTTTTTTACATTTAATGTTCAAAACTCTTCTAGAAGTAACTCTCAAAAGCTTTTCATATTTTATCAACCCAACTAATTTACAGTTCTTTAAAATAATAAATATTTTAATCCGTTTAAATTTCACGAAATAAATTCTACCCAAATCATTAAATATTAACTAGAAAAATGCTGTTCTCAATTAATCAAACTTCTTCAAAGTTAAGAGGAGTTTTCTTAGTCGATTTAAAATTATTGTTAAAAGTGGATTTTCATAAAATATGTCATTTCTAAATTCTTTTATTATTTAGGAACGATATGTTTTGTATATTAAATCATATTTCGATCATATTTTAAAAGAATTCTTATAAATAAAGTTAATTTTTGTAAACATTTAAGCAATACTTTAATGGCGCAAAATTTTAAATCAAACGAGAAATTTTTAATATAACGCAAAAGTTTTATTGTAGTGTTTTAAGTCCTTTTTGTGTCCTTTTTACCCTATATTCCTTATCAAAATAACTCCTTACATTGTAGTCCATGTTGGACCATGGCCTCCCCTAACAATACTACTCCAAAGTCGTCTGTCTCGAGCTCTGGTTTTTTTTCCAATTTGTGATCTTTGGGTTCTTCATTTACTTTTCCACTTCATCAATCAATCTCTTTTTTGACCTTCCCTTTTGTCTTTGGCCCTGGTACTTCCCCTTGAAAATTTTCTTTGTGTCTCTGCTATCGTCCATTCTCACTATGTGCCCCAGCCATTGAATTCTCTTTGACTTTATATAATTTATGATATCCTTTTCTTTAAACAATTTTACAATTTCATGATTATGTTGTTTGTTGTTTCTTATCCCACTTGGCTGGCCAAGCCCACGAGCCCATACGTACTCATGATTGAAGGGGAAGGAAGCAGCTTCTGTTGTGATGGAGTACCAGTAGGTAGAAGTCTGACTTTGGCTCCGTGACGCTCTTATAGTCATAGGAGACCGGGACCTACGGCTTAAAGTTTATTCCGAACCACTATAAGGATCCATGGCACCGCCGGGACTCGAACCCGAAACCTGTGGCGCCGAGCGCTAGACACTCGGGCATTCAGGTCCCAAATGTGTGAATGCCAATGGCACGCGGTGTTCCCAGGTGGTCAGCCACCCAAGTACTGACCGCGCTCAATGATGCTTCACACACACACTTCACAGTGATCTAACGAGAACCGGTATATTCAGCATGGTATGGCCGTTGGCTTTCATGATTGTAAAATATTTAATTTACCTCCTCCAAACAACACCCTCTCCGATAGGTCAAAAATATAGCTCTTAAGATCTTCATTTCCCAGTTTATTAACATCTTCTCCTGTTTTTGAGTTAAGGTCCAGGTCTCTGACCCATAAATAATTTTTGGTCTTAGTTTACACACCCTGCTCTTCTTTTTTCCGTGTTATTACTATGGATCTTATTAATTTTTCAAGAACAAAGAAACTGCGATTTCCTGCATTTAACCTTTATATAATCTCTGGCATAATATCATTATTTTCGGTGACAATTGAACCTAAATATTTAAACTCCATAATTTTTTTCAAACTTTATCTCCTCATTTATCTTTAGTTGTGTCTGTATCAGTTCTTCTACAATCCAAGTTATCAAAATGCATAACAGTTTTTTTTTTGAATAAGTAGTTTTGAAGTTTTTAATGCTACTGATAGTTTTTTGTATTAATAAATTTGAGAAAACAAATTCTAATTTCATTTTCATTTAATTAGATTTGAATTATTTAATTGAAATCCTACTTTATTTTTCAATAGTAGTAAATACAATTGCAACTAATGAGTGACAAAGACAGTCCCATTGTCCCCAGAAGTTCATGTATAAAACGGTGCTATTAGGGATAACAATGGATTTTCCAGGATCAAAGGACTTTGTTATTTGATTTATATTACCCCTGGTATTCTACGTCTACCCCGAGATCTATTTTCTAACAGGTGGGCTGAAACGTTCATAGGCTGACACAAAGATGGCGCTACTAGTATTAAATCCATAGGATTGTTAGTTAGCCCTAACCTTCAAAAAGAAACCTGTATATAACCTGCAAAAGACACCTGCACTATTAGTATGTGATTTATAGCATTTTTAGGGAAAACACTTTTGTTAGTTTGAAAAAAAATGGATAAAAAGGAATTTTGTTTGTTAATAAAGCATTGCTTTTTGGCGAAAAATACTATTGGAGCTAAGGCTTGGCTTGATAAACATTATTCGGACTTTGCACCAGGAAAATCAACCGTAGAGAAGTGGTTTGCTAAATTTAAACGAGGCGAAATGAGCACCGAGGACGATGCACGCAGTGGAACCCCAAAGAGGCTGTTACAGACGAAAACATCAAAAACAGTCCCCAAAATAATTTCTGATAACCGTAAAGTGAAAATGATTGAGATAGTTGAGACCCTAAAGATATCAAAGGAACGTGTTGGACATATCGTGAATGAATATTTGGATATGCGAAAGCTCTGTTCAAAGTGGGTGCCGCGCGAGCTCACAATCGACCCAAAACAACAACGAATTGATGATTCTAAGCAGTGTTTGGAGCTGTTCAATTGTAATAAACCCGAATTTTTGCTTCGATATGTGACAATGGATGAAACATGGCTCCATCTTTTCATGGCTACATCTTTTCATTGCATCTTTCAATCCACTGGCTGAGTCCAATCGACAGTCAGCCGAGTGGATTGCACGTGATGAACACACTAAAAATGCTTATAACTCACATACTAATAGTGCAACAGCTGTCAAATGTATACACGTGTCTTTTGAAGGTTAGAGCTAACTAAAAATCATATGGATTTAATACTAGATGTGTCATCTATGTGGCAGCCTATGAGCTTTTCAGCCCCCTATTATTGCTTACACAATCTTTATATCACAGATCATAATACATAAACATCGATACTAAAATATTTTGATATTATATCTAAATTTATAATTTTAACAGATTTTAATATCTGTTAGATTTATTAACACATAGATTATCTCCTTTTTATGTTACATTTGTAGAACAAAACTAATCTGAAAATAATTATATTTAATTTGATTAGTTTTTAACATTACATTATTTTGTAGCTAGCTGATTTTTATAATTGTTTCATGTCATAGCAGGTTGATTTTTATAATTGATAGTTGATCTAATCTGCCAGTAGGCAGACGGCTTTAGCCCACCACGGCGTTGTTGTTCCGTTATAAAATAAGAATACCTTACTAGCATTTAAATACTAGGAAAGAAAATAACCAACAATATTTTGACCATTTGTGTCTAGCAGCAGTAACGAAAATCGCACAAGCTCTGGATATTAGCTAGCAATTTATGGAATTTCATTTCTTTGTCAGAATAATTTATTTGTTGCAATTGCTGGTGGGAATTATTCTATCATTATATGAAGATAGTTCCATTTTATAAAATTTAATTTATTAGTTGTGTATAGTTGGAGAAAGATCATCTGACTAATTTGGCTTAGATACAACATCTTGTGCGACGTTTACTGCAGTTTACGAAAATTTCACATATACCTGTTGTTAGTAGGTAGTACAAACTCGCATTTAGTCCTGCATTACCACTCGAATTAAAGTAGCGAATCCCTCCATTTTCAATATTTTACTTTCGACGGACGAGAAAAGTCACTATGTAGTGTGATAAATTTCAGCTTAAATATATAACATCAAATTTTGAATCGTGTGTTTATAGTTTCTTTTGAAACGAGACGTACCAAAATCTTCTATGCATGAAACCATCGACTATACATGATTTTGGTGCGAAAATTACTTTTTATATTCTTTTTTACGTTACTAATCTTTTTATGTTATACCATTCATAAATTCAATTTTGCATTCGCTGTCATTTATTATATATTTGTTACTGTTAATCAAACGTATAATGTATCATAATAATGTTGTATGGTAAATATAGGATCACCAAAATGTTGCTAATATAGGATAATCAAAATGTTGCTGATATAGGATCATCAAAATGTTGCAAATTTAGGATCATCAAAATTTTGCTAATATAGGGTCACCAAAATGTTGCAAATTTAGAATCCTCAAAATGTTGCTAATATAGGATCATCAAAATGTTGCAAATATAGGAGCATCAAAATGTTGATAATATAGGATCACCAAAATGTTGCAAATATAGGATCATCAAAATGCTACAAATATAGGATCATCATTGCTAATATAGGATCATCAAAATGTTGCAAATTTAGGATCATACAAAATTTTGCAAATATAAGATAATCAAAATGTTGCTAATATAGGATCATCAAAATGTTGCAAATTTAGGGTCATCAAAATGTTGCTAATATAGGATCATCAAAATGTTGCAAATATAGGATCGTCAAAATGTTGCTAATATAGGATCACCAAAATGTTGCAAATTTAGGATCATCAAAATGTTGCAAATTTAGGATCATCAAAATGTTGCAAATATAGGATCATCAAAATATTGCTAATATAGGATCATCAAAATGTTGCAAATATAGGATCATCAAAATGTTGCAAATATAGGATCATCAAAATATTACTAATATAGGATCATCAAAATGTTGCAAATATAGGATCATCAAAATGTTACTAATATAGGATCATCAAAATGTTGCAAATTTAGGATCATCAAAATTTTGCAAATATAGGATTATCAAAATGGTACAAATATAAGATCACCAAAATGTTGCAAATTTGGAATCATTAAAATGTTTCAACTATAGTATCACCAAAATGATGCAAATATAGGATCACCAAAATGTTAAATAAGCTTCATAATTCCTTTCAAATGTTAAATAAACATTTCATCTTTTGAAACCAAAGTTTGAAGGAAATGTAAAGTCTCTTTCTATTTATAAAACTTCCCCAGACTTTGAAAGTTTGCTTCTTTTCAAAAGTTATTTAAAATATTCCTTTCACGCCATTTTTTTCTCTTTTATACATCTTGCATGACTCATTAAAGGTGCACATTTCAACTCAAGAGCTCCCTTTTACATTTTTAAAAAACATCAAAAGTTTCTCCTTTTTCATTTCTATGAATTCTAGTTTTTAGAAAACAGGCACATTGAAAATAGTTTCCTTTTACATTTCTTTTCTTAGGTATTAAAAATAGTTGGTTATTTACGTGGCATGTTAATAAGTCTTTCATTCCATATCTTGTCCTTGCCTTTCATATATCCTCGTTTGCAAATTAGTAGAGGAACACGGAATATTTTATTTAGCTGAAGAGCCTTTTAAGTAATTGCTACTCGCAGAAGACTGGTTGGCGCATACTAGTTGTATGCGTAAGAGTAAACTAAAGTTAGATGGTATTGCGTTTACTCAGGACAAAAACAATCTGCCAATTAGTCCGATTGGTAAAACTTTCTTCTAGATGTTGATTACGTGCTGGTTTTGTTATAAAGCAAAGTTTCATAATTAAAAACAAAATGTTAGTGATTTTGATTGCTGAAATAAAATATTAGGTGAAGAATATTAAAATACTTGAGATTTATAAGTATTTCTTGAGAACAAATAAAAGTTAGTTTCATGAGTATATTACTATATAATAAGATAATTACATCAAAAACTAAAGATACTTACATAATAACTGTGACAATACAAATTTATCTGGGATAATACAAATTTCATGTGTTAACGATAAAAATTATTAAAAAACCCATTCAAATGGTTTTCTCTGGTCGTTGGTACCACAGGTTTCAGATTCGAATCCTGGTGGTGGCATGGAAGTTTGTGAGTGGTTCGGAATCCACGTTAAGCTGTAGGTCCCAGTCTAATTAGCCCAAAAGTGTACACAAAATAACCGTAGAGCGACAAACCAAACCATTCAAATGTTTTTTGAAAATTCACTAAAAATAAGGTATTAAATTGAAAGTAACTTTATATCAATAAATAATTAAAAGTAAAGTAAAAATTTCTCTAGTAAGTATTTCTTTTATAAATTGTTGAACAAATTTATGCACATAGTATTCATATATTAATTCAAGATTATTTAAAGAAGATAAATACATTTCGTATTAATATTTAATTAATTGATTATTATGTGCGAACAAATCCATAAATCAAAATCATTAAATCTTATTAAAGAACGTTTATCGTAACGTACTGGGCTCTCTTATGTTATACTTAAATAGTAAAATTGTATTAGGAAATTTTTACAATATACCCATAAAAAATTAGTAGATGAAAAGATGGGAAACAAATTACACGGGGGAACGTTTCTATGGAAAGATACCTTTTCTGTATTCATTAATTATATAATAAAATATTGACCATTGTAAAACTAGTAAAGATCAGTAAATTAAAGCGAGAAGTGTATTTCTACAAGAAAGAATTTTATTTTACATTCTGTATCAAAATACTTAATCCTGCTTTTTCTTGGTAAGCACCCAAATCTAGTTAATATTACATTTTTTTTTTTATTTTTGATTAAAAATTCACGCTTTAAAAAATTATAAAAAATCTCATTTGAATGTTTTTTGAAAACTCACTAAAATAAGTTATATTAAAAGTAACTTTATATCAATAAATAATTAAAAGGAAAGTAAAGATTACTATTGTATTTTATTTATAAATTTTTAAACAAATCTATGCATAGTAACCATGCTATTCACATATTAATTCAAGATTATTTTAAGAAGATAAATACCATTCTAATTCATATTCGATTAATTATCATGTGCGTTAAAATCCATAAATAAAATTATTAAATCTCATTAAAGAATGTTTGTTGTAACGTATTGGAATATCTTATATTCGATTTAAAATGTAAAATTGCATTGCAAATTTTTTTACAGAACATCCCTAAAAAATAGTACAAATGGGAAACAAAAAAAAATGGGAAACAAATTAAGAGGTGGAATGTTTCTATGTGAAGATACTTTTCTGTATTTTTGCAAAAATCTCTGACCTCTCTGTCATTTTAAGATGCTAGTTTGATTTATTTATCATGGATAAGTAATTTAATTAACAGTTGATATCAGATGTTAAAAAATTAAATTTCATTAAAAAGTTATTAAAATAAAAAAGAAAAAGACGACATTTCTTACAAATAAAATTTAGAATTATGACATTTTTAAATTGCTTTTTTATTCTTAAACTTTTTTTTTATAAATTGATAGTCATAGATTGTTTAATACGTCAGTAAGATGTTATAGATGTGACTTATTATAGCTATGATGATTACAAATGATATAAATTGATATTTATGAAAATATTTAATACATTAGTAAGATGTTATAGCTATGACTTATTATCATCTATAATCATTATAACTGTATTATAAGTAGATATTTATGAAATTTTTAATTCATCAATAAAATGTTATAGCTATAACTTTATGACTTTATGTAGCTATAAGAGATTTCATAACTGTGACAATGCAATATTGAAATGCAATAAATACAATTATTTATGCTAATTACGGTTTAATATTGTATTTTACCCAAGTATTTTATTAAAAATTCATATACAGATATTTTATCTCAAATAATATTTATGGATAAATATTTCATTAACCTTAAGTGATAAAAGAAATACATGTTTTAAATTTAAGAAGCTAATTTTTTATTAGCTTAACCAAATCAATTTCATATTTTTGAGACTATTTCAATTATTTCGATCAGATTTGTAAAGAAAAATTAAGTTATTTATTTGATCTATAAATATTTTGATAATTGATATTGGATATATTCATTAATAACTGAAAATAAAGATTGAGTAAAATATATAAATATTCCTTATTTACGTGTTTTATTCAATTCAAGTTTAGTTTGTGTTAGCAAATATGAAACTATTGTAATAAATACAATATTTTGATGTAACTTTGAAAAAAATTCTATTTCTGCATATTTTTTGAGTATTCTACTAATAAAAGTAGAACATTTATTAAAGTCTTTCATAAAATTAATCATAAAAACAATAAAATATTATCTCTGGATTGGTTAGCAGTAAACTATCAAGTCTGATTTTATATATATCCACTGGAATTTCATTTTTAATTGCAGATAGCAATTATTTCAGAGAAAAAAAAATTATGTTCTTAAACTTTTCGTTTAATTTAGAGTTTTCTTTTGAAGGTAAAAAAAAAATATTCAGTTCTTTATTCATTAATTAGAGAAAACAAAATTAACCATCATGAAACTAGTAAAGACAAGTAAATTATAGCTAAAAGTGTATTTCTGCAACAAAAAATGTTATTTTATATTCTGTATCAAATTATTTAATTCTGCTTTTCTGTTTGATAAGAAATATAATTACATTTTTATTACTTTTGATAAGAAATTCGCGCTTTTTAATTCTTGATCAAGTTAATAAAAAAAGACAAACATAATTTTTAAATTAAAATATGTTATATGGCATTCAATTTAACTTTTTAAAATTTATTTTTAAATTTTAGTACATAAAGGAGTCAGTGATGCCTAACAGATAGCACGATGGATTATCTAACTAGGGAAACCTGGTTGGGAAACCCAGCAATTGAAAAAACTGAAACCAAAAGCACTTGTACATATTTTAAGATTAACCATAACGTTAGCATGTGGATGAGTCCTTATACTAGTATGGCATAGTCCTTATACTAGTATGGCATAGTCCTTATACTAGTATGGCATAGTCCTTATACTAGTATGGCATAGTCCTTATACTAATGGCTATTGAACTAATGAAAATTGGAATGAATGAATCTTGAGAAAATTGGAATGAAGGTGCGATGTTCCAAATATTATTTCTGAAGATATTCTTACATAAGTGGGCTTTTATAATTGGGTACAATGAAAAAGACATTTATGATGCACTCTGGCTGAATGTACCACATGTCTGTATTTAGAAGCACATAACTGAAGCTTAAAATGTTTGTCATTTGAAAATTACATTGTTAGTTTATTTCAAATTTATCTTTAAATTATAATGTATAAGTGTAGCAGTGATGTCTAATGGATAGCGCGTTGAAAACTTGGTTGGAAACCAGCAATTGAAAACCGAAATGAAAGCCCTTGTGCCTATTTCAGGATTGACCATGAATAGCATATGGATGGGAGAATCCTTATGCTGATAGCCAGAAAAACGGAATGAAGGTGCGATGTCCCAATCTCCTTTGAAGATGTTCTTTCAAAAATGGACTTTTATAATATGGGTGCAATGCAAAATAGCCATTAGTGACTCTTTCTGTCTGAATGCGCCACATGTCAGCATTTAATTGCACATGACTGAAGCATAATTGAAGCTTGTGATTATTTCAAGATTGACCATAAATAAATTGTGGATGGGAGAATCCTTATACTGATCTCGAGAAAAACGGAATGAGGGTGCGATGCTCAAATATTATCTGTGAAGATGTTATTGCAAAAGTGGATTTTAATAATGTGGGTGCGATAAAAAAGCCTTTTGTGACGCACTCTGGCTGAATTCACACTAAACCATTCTGAATATGCCATATCAGTAGAAGCATTTTCATTTAGAATTTAACATGCATATTGCATTTAGTAGCGCATAACTGATGCTTAAATTATTTCTTCTTCATTGCCGCAAACCCCATGGTGGGCTAAGACCGTCCGGCTACTGGCAGATTCCTAAACATTAGATGCTCTTTTTTACAGTGTAGGGTTGTCAGCTCTACACCCAAGGCTTTATAGTCATGTTAAACCGGGACCTACTGTTTAAAGGGGACCCCTAACCACTATAAATATCCATAGCATTGCCGGGACCCGAACTCTGTGGCACTGAGCGGTGCCAGAGCGCTAGTCACTCGGCCATCAGGCCCCATTGAAATGTATAGCAATTAAAAATTATATTTAATTTAAAATATAACCTGCAGAGTAGTCTAACGTTTTTAGATTAATTTAAAAAAAAAAACAAGTGCAATATGCACGTATGGGGTTTTTATGCAATAAAGAGAATATAAATTATTTTGACGTTTTTGAAAATTTAAACTTTACCCCATGTTTTTTCTAAAGCATTTTGTCCTTCTTCATCAAGTTTCATGCATTTTAACATTTATTACAAAAAATTAATTAAAATATATTATGAAGCATAGGGGCCTGATGGCCGAGTGTCTAGCGCTCTGGCGCCCGGTACCACAGGTTTCGGGTTCGAGTCCCGGTGGTGCAATGGATGTTTGTAGTGGTTCGAATACACTTTAAACCGTATGTCTCGGTCTAATAGGATCGTAGAGCGTTGCGGGGGTATTGTTACTCCGCGTCCGTAGCTTATCTTCAAGCTACACGCAACTCCGGGGTAGTGCTAAATGAGTAACGTCAGTGCAGCGTTTGCCTTAAGGCCTCAAAGACAACGATCTAAGTGTTTGCCAGCTGCATTAGTGAAAAAAATCTTATAATGCATTATATTAATTTTTAAAAATTATTATTTAAATTATAATGTATATGTGAAACCTGCCTTTTTGTTATACTGCCTTTTTTTTATATACATGTTTTTAAAGGTGCAAAGATTCTTTTCAGACATTTTGTGCAATGTTTAAAAATTAATATTATATGTGACTGACTAATTACCAAACATAACATGATTAGTATACTATTGTTACAATATTTTAAATTATTCTTTTTCTTTTCGCAGTTTGGCATGACGCCCCTTTTGATGGCTGCATGGTTTGGATACAAAGACGCCGTCCAGCTTCTAGTGAAAGCAGGAGCCAATTTAAGAGCTGTCAACAGGGTGAGCTGGTTTCCCTTTTGAACATTCATTAGTGTATTCTTCTCGGAAAACAAAATCCTCCTTACTAAGATGCTTTTGCTTTCTTATCACGGTGCGCAATATATTGTGTGAAAAACAGCAATGCAGCAGCACCATGCTGAATTATTCATAAGGGACTGGGGTAAATGAAATAAAGCATAATCTGGAGACTTGTTACTGAGGTTCACGATATTTCTTTGGGATAGGTTATGAATTATTTTTATATTTACAAGAGCATTAACTAAGAACAAAAGTTATTCAATTAGGTTTGTTCAGATGGTTTGTTTGATGTTTTTTGACACACACATTGTTAGCAAAGAAACCTCAGTGTATGAAATTAGAAAACTTGTATTAATATTCAAAATTTTTTACAAAAGTTGGATTTAATTATAAATTAAATTATTGTTTTAAAACTTTGGAAATAAAATTAATTACTGTTTTTATTTTTTGAAATCCATCTAAAGTTTTATAGTAATATCATAATATATGATAATTAAATATTGTTGTGCACAGGTTGGACAGCTAGATTGTAATTGGGTGTGATTGGGTTGAGATACATTAGGCACAAGTTTGAGAACTCGCAGCTTTATTTACACTCACACAATCACCATCCACATACAGTTAGAGACACATAATATTTAACACATTTAAAGACAGATAATTATAGATTCTTGAAAGCCACTTGTAAGCAAAAAACCCGATTCTCAGCTATTCGCAGGATGTGCGAAATATATTTCCTCTCTGGGTGGGAGACTGTAGATAAACTAAACGTTTCTCAGTAGAAGCGAAGGGTTGTGCTATACTTAATCTCGGGTGAGAGTCTCAAAGTCTATTGACCATTTATCCTGAACACCACAAGGGAAATTAATTTCTGATTGTTATTCAAAGCTGTCACCTAGCTGCCTCCTTCACACTGGAAAGAGCAACCCCCCTCTTTGGAGTTCAGGATAAATGGTTAGTAGACCACGAGACTCTCACCCGAGAAGAAGTACAGTGCAATCACGAGTTTCTATTGACAAACTTTCAGTTTATAGTCCCTCATCCTGAGAGGAAATATATTTAACACAACCCTGCCTATTAGTTGGCTTACAGACTCTCATCCGTAGATGAAGTATATTTCGCGCAACCTGCGCTGATCTCAGTATCGGGTTTTCGATTTAGAAGTGGAATCCTTCCATCAATCTATAGCTATATGTCTTTAAATATTGTGTTAAATATTGTATGGCTTTAATTATATGTGTGTGGCGTTTGTGCGTGGAAAAATAAAGCTGTGAGTTCTGCAACCTGTGCCTCAAGTATCTCAACCCAATTACACCCAGTTATAATCAGGTTGCCCAATGTTGAGCCCAAACAATGTTGAGCCCAAACTCAAACTCATACCCCCACCAGTGCAAAGCTATATTATTTATGTCTGGACTCATTTAATAATAAGAGTTATTATTTATTTATTTGAAATTTTAATGTTTTAAAATTTTACTAAAACAACTATTATTATATAAATTAATAAAATTTATTATAATATATAATATAATTTATAAATATAATATAATTTAATAAATAAATATAATATAATATATTATTTTTCACTTATAGCATTAATAATACACTTTTTAAAATCGAAAACATTAACATAAGCAATATTAACATAAGTAAATTAAACTAATTAATTAAACTAATTAACTATTAAACTAATTATTAATTTAATTATTAAACTAATTAATTAAACATAAGTAAATTTGTCAGAATATTAAACTACAAATATCCTAACATACATTGTTGCCTATATATATGTAAGTACAAATAGTTCTTTCTGAAAAATAAAAAAAAATTAAATTAAAAATTTTGTTTTGCTAAGAAGAGTTTTTTTCCCTCTTTCTTTTAAAACCTTTCTTCATTGCAAAATAATGCAAAAGAATTTTGTTCCAGCAAGGCCAAACCGTACTCCACTGTGCTGCGCAGAATAATCAAGAGGAAATCATTAGCTTCCTACTGGAGAATGTGGAGAATCTCAACATTGATGCTGTAGATAAGGTAATCTATTTCATGTGACATTAAAAAGCTTTTAAGGCCCTTGTATTGAATAATTTATCACTTAGCTCGCTGAATTAATAATGAAACACGAAATGGGATACAAGATTTTAAAGTGAAAAAAAATATATATTTCTTCTTCTCTGTTATTAATTTTATTTATTTCCAAAGTCTAGGCTTGTATTACTTTAGATTTATAGAATGTTTGATGTTGTTTCTAGAAAAAAAAAAACGTTTGATGTTTTTATAGTGAATTATAACATTAAAACATGATAACATAGCTGAACTAGTTACTGTTTAAAATATGTATAATAAAAAATTCACAAATAAGATTTTCAAAGGACATGAAATATAATATATTTTAGCTATACATGAATAATACTAAATGATTTTGAGCTTTAAAAATAAATACAATAAAAATTTATAACTTTGCTCAATTCATGTAAACATTTTTGTTCTTAATAAAAAGCAATTATTAAATTGATTCATGAACTTAATCATTTATGTTTTTTTAATAATTAGTACTGTAGTATGTAGGTTGTGCAACCAGATTGCAACTGTGTATAGTTGGGTTGAAGTACTTGAGGCGCAGATTGGAGAACTCGCATCGTTATTGATACACATTTTAAAGAGACGTGATTTTAAAGTGGAAGAAGATTTTTAAAGTGGACGGATTCCATTTCTAAGCCAAAAACCCGATACTCAGTTATGCGTGGGATGCGCTTAATTTACTTCCTCTCCGAATGAGTCTTTAGGTCAACTATTACACAGAGTTGCGTTGAATATATTTTCTCTTGAGATGACACTTCAAACTAAAAGCTTTTCAACAGAAATGCCTGTTGCGTTGTGCTTCCTGTCGGGTGAGAGTCTAGAGACCTACTGACCATTTTTTCTGAACGCCTCAGTGGACGCTCTTGTAGTGCGTAGGACGACACGGTTACAATACAAAATTTAATTATTTGATTACAACCTCATCTATTAGAGAGCAATTTAAATTTAATTAAATTTAAAACTTTAAATGGCTTATCATTTTAATATAATTTTAAATGTTCTGTTTAAATTTTTTTAATATTAAATAATCTATCATTTAATATTTTAACAGCCCTTAATTGATGTGAAATACAAATTATATAAAATATGTTTGAAGATGAAAGCAATGATTTTAAAAATAAAAAAAATTCTTGATTTAACTCTAGGTGTTTGCAATTTTCTTAAATGTTATTTTAATATGATGAAAGTGGTGAAAATTGAAATGCAAATGGTTACATTTTTTTCTCTACGTAAATATTAACAACTGATTAAGCCACACAAAAATGGCTTATTTTATCTGAAAGAATAAATTTAGATTTTAGAAAAACATATTCTATGAACCAGTTTAAAATGCTATAATTAATTAGTAATAATGATTCTAAAAACTTGCAATAAGTTTATGAAAATATAAAAAGTTTTATAAATTGATGAAAATTTACTCTGAATAAATGACAGAAATTGAAAGTAAAAAAATGTGAAAAAAATTTTTTTTTTTTATTTGGTAAAAAGAAGAAAACATTTAATTAATAATATTTTTCTCTAAATATTTTATTAACTTATTATTCAGCAGGGATTTTCTGTATTATATGAAAATGAATATATGGATCATGGGCATTTTTTTATTTCGAATGGCAGGATAGAATAAACAATAAAATAAAAGAACACAAGGAATATAAAAACAACAACAACGAAAAACGAAGGAAATCACATAGCCCATAAGGGCCCTAACCTCCCAGTAACGAACCCTACAAAGTAGAGAAAACAAGTGCAGAGCAGACAGGAAGGGGAGATAAATCCATATCCTCTCCCAAATTGCAGAGCATGCATTTCGGGTTTTCAAATATTCTCATTTGGAAAAGGTGATTGGCCAAACAATCATGGCCCGTCTGGAGTCTGAAAAGGGCAAAAGGGTTTAAACCTGGGCTGATCAGGGATGTTTAGAATAAAGTTAAACCAGGTTTCAGATGAGTTGCCTTCACGTAAATTATCAGATAGTGTTCCGGGAAAAGTCTCGGATCATCAGTTTCATCGAGTGAGAAGAGATGTCTTTACAAACCGTCTGGGTGATGGTTGTTCTTTTTTTTTTTGGCAAGAGAATCCGCCTTCTCATTACCTAGGATCCCACAATGGCCTGGAATCCACTGCAGAAAGGCATTCTTGTCCTTTGAGGCAAGGTCTTCAAGAAAAGAGACGCATTTTTCGATTGAAGTAGACGAGGTGCGACGGAGGAATTGATTGCCAAAAGTGTTGCCTTAGAGTCAGATAGGATGACTTCTCTAGAAAATTGTTCTGTTCGGCATTGCAGTTGAGTTAGAGCAATACGTAAAGCTGCGACTTCATCGTCGTAAGAAGATGCAAATCCGCCGACATGCAAATCGGCATAAACCAAAAAACTGGTAGCAGAAAACACCTGCCCCAACGTTGATAAGGGTAATGGACTTAATATACACCAAAATATACTTTATAAAACTTTAAAAATAATCATTTTTATTTTGCAGTAGATAGTATATTTAACTGAAAATTGTGTTTCATTTGCTAATATTCCCCCTGAGGAAAAATTGTTACAATTAGCATGGTAATATCTACTTTCTTTTCGAGTACTTCATGTAACATTATTGTATCATAAATGATTCAATTTTAAAATGTTTCGAATGAAATCCTTATAATTACTGTAAATTTTTACTGCCTCTGCGAATGATAAAATATTTTCAGAATGGCATGACAACCGTCCATGTGTCAGCTGCGAATAACTGCATGGCTATCGTAGAGAAACTAATTCAAGCTGGAGCAGAAATTTCTATAAAGGACAAGGTAAGGTGCTGTTCTCAAAAGCTATTTTTAATTCAGATGTCTCCATCCAAAATTTCCAGGAAAATTTCTTTCATATGTTTAATAGATAGATCAATATAAAAAAATTATTGAATTTTTATATAAATTTATTTATTTTATTGGACTTTTAATGCTTGCACTATGACTTGTTTCTTTAAAATACGATTCTGAACACATAAAAAGCTGATATATCATGTTGTGGGTTAGAGCCCTGGATTTTAACTGGGTGTGGTTGGGTTGAGACTTGAGACACAAGTTTGAGAACTCACAGCTTTATTTATACAAGCACAAACACCACACAATGTTTAGTCCAGTTAAAGACATATCATTATAGATTCTTGGAAGGATTCCGCTTCTAAGACGAAAAATCGATACTCGGCACAGCGCAAGATGCGCAAAATATACTTTCTCTCTGGGCGAGAGTATGTAGGCTAACTGACTATTTCTCCTGAACGCCACAGAGGGCGCTTTCGCCAATGCGTAGGAGGAAGCAGGACTACAATTTACAATTTTTTGTAAATGCAATTTTTATTTATTTATTTATTGTTTTTTATTTAATTTTTGAATATTTAAATTACTGCAATTTATCGTATTATAATAATTAAGCAAAATGCCTTCATAAGTATAGTGTTTTTGGAAATATTCAATTAAAAATGAAGATTAATACTTTTATTTAAAACTTCAAAATTGCTTATAAATATTTAAAATATAAACGTTATTTCTGTACTTTAATTTTTATTTCTGTAAGTCTTTTAAATAATAATTTTACATATCTGCAGGCTCCTATAAACTGATCGTTATTTTTAATAAAAATAAAACATCGAAATGTTTAAATCCCTAACGATTCTCATTCAAAAAGGTTTATACAGTTCAAAATCCACTTTCCAACTTCAAAACTGTCACGTTATTCGAAATGTCAAGTACCGAAATCTAAAAAAATATTAGTCCAAATTCACATCGTTTGAAAATTTTGATAAAATAACTGTCAAAAACGCATTTATTAAGACCTAAAGGAAATGAATAAACTTAAATTTATATATAAAAAAAAATGACGTCTCGTTCTTTTAAAAAATTAATTGTAAAAATTATAATAGCTTTGTTATGTTTTGTAATTGATGTTCCTTTATAAAATAAATGAAGTATTTTATTAGTGCTGACATTTAAAATAAGGAAATAATATTAAAGGAAAATTTGCCTTTAAATTAATACAAATAAGAATAAATTATTTGTAATTGATTAATACTTAATTAAAATTAATAATTATTATCAATAATTCATATTAATTAAAATTATGAATTAATTGATTATTACTTTAGCTATTAATTAATTATATATAAATAAATTATGATAATGTTGTGCAGCTGGATTGTAACTGGGTGTGGTTGGGTTGAGATTTGTGACAAGTCTGAGAATTCACAGCTTTATTTACACATGCACAAACAACACATACACACATCACATATTTACTACATCAATATTTAACACATTTAAAGGCATCTAATTAAAGATTCGTGGTAGGATTCCACTTCTAACCCTGAAATAAAGATACTCAGATATACGCGCTGGATGCGCGAAATGTACTTCCTCTCCGGGTGAGAGTCTGTAGGCCAAATTATACGCTGGGGAGCACATATTATATTTTGTCTCGGGATGAGAAACTGTAAACTAAACATTTCTCAGCTGAAGTGCATGATGGCGCTGCACTAAATGTTTCTCAGCGGCAGAGCTTGTAGGGCTGTACTTCATCCCGGGTGAGAGTCTCTAGACCTACTGACTATTTCTCCTGAACGCCACAGGGGGCGCTCTTGCAGTTCATAGGAGAAAGCACGGTTACATCATTAATTTAATTAATTAATTTTATTTTATTATTCATTAAATAATTAATAAATAAAACAGAATAAAATTAAACTAATAAGTTTATTTTATTTTTAATTAATTTTGGATTAAATTGCAAAAGCTTTTTCATATCATCTCTAGCCATAATTGTATTTTAAAATTACAGGTAATAATAAAAGACATTAAATTATTTTGAAATAAATGAAAACTTTATTCTGGAAAATTATATTATACTTTTCCATTTATCTTTGGTGTGGTTTTTGGAATATACAGAAATAGATTACTTTATGAAAGATTGTTGGATTTGTATACTCTGCGAGTAATGAAATACAAAATATATTGTATCTTAAAACGCATTTAAAAAGCATTTTCAAATAATATATATTTATTGTTATATTGAGGTGAGAAAATTTTGACTCACAATATGTCGAGATTACAATTTAATTTGAGGCAAGCATACTTCCAATGCTTAAAATGCATCGCATTTAACCTGCAATGATTCATAATTCATAAAGCAAATATATTGCAAATTCATGTTTACCTAGCGTATAACAATGGGGACTTCATTATACACTCATGTCAAAAAATTAAGGATAATGAAGTTCAGGCAAAGAAAGAGACAGAAGCAAAACAAATTTGACTTATTTGTAAAGTCTATTTATTAAACAAAAGGTAAAGAGCAAAAACGATGCTATATGTTTGACATAATTAATAAAAATTGCGATTTTTACTCCCTGGAGCAAATTTCAAAAAAGAACCTATTTACAAAAACAGTATAACATGTTTAGTATGATGGTTAATATGGAGTATGTCTCCCTGACGATGCAATACCGACCTTACAACGCCTAGGCATGCTGGTATCAAATTATCAATCTGATCTTGGGGAATATTACACCACTCATTCAGCAATGCACTCCGAAGTTTCGGTTGACAGGTGGGAGGGTGTTGACGGGCTGCAATTCGTCGGTCAAGCATATCCCACATGCTCTATTGGATTCAAGTCCGGTGAGTATGCTGGCCAATCCATACGGGTGATATCCTCCAATTCAAGGCATTCATCTACAACGTTTGCACGGTGAGGACGGACGTTGTCATCCATAAACAGAAATTCAGCACTCATGGCGCCCCGAAACAAACGTACATGTTTGTTCGAGAATGACATCCTGATAGATGTGGCCTGTCATCGTTACACTCTGAACATGCAGGTCAGTTCTGGAACCAAGAATAATTCCTCCCCAAACGAGCCATCCTGCACCACCGTAACGGTGTCGTTCAATGGTGTTCTCTTGGTGGTAACGGGTACCTGACGCTCTCCATATGAAAGTCCGGCGAGAATCAGACTGAAAACTAAACCTGGACTCGTCGGAAAACATCACATCAAGACCACTGTTGCGGTGTCCACAATGCATGCTCTCTACTCCAGGTTAATCGCAGGCGACAGTGAGTTGCGGTAAGTGGAACACATCTGACAGGCCTACGAGCATATAGACCAATGTGCCTAAGCGTCTGTACACGGTCTGCCTTGAAACTGTCGTAACGGTAGCTGAAGAGAGCTGACGAGACAGGTCTGATGCTGTGTTCCGTCTGTTTCTTTTGGCAGTAACTGCTAAATACCGGTCCTCATTCGGCGTTGTAACTCGGGGGCGACCTGTTCTGTAACATCTACTCACATTACCATCATCTTGGAATCGTTGCCAAACCTGGAGATGACACTCTGGGCGATTCAAGTTCCTCGGATACTTCCAGTTGGGTACGTCCACATTCCAGTCGTCCGATAATTCTACCACGTAAAAAATCATTCAAATGCTTCCTTTGTGCCATAACTATGCGGTTATTGCACTGAAAGGCTTTTTAAAGCGCTTGTGAACAATTTTACTTCTTTGCCACCATTCCTTATATACCCCTCTCTCTACACTCTCGTCATTGTGACGTACTATCCGCGCCATCTGGTGGTTTCCTGTAATTTGCATATTCTTCTTCAAGATGTGTGTGATCATTCTACAGGTGAAATTTTTATTTTAGAGTTCAATTTCTGTGTGATTCCGAATTATCCTTAATTTATGGACATGGGTGTATTATAACCTTTTGGTATCACTGTTATTTGAAATAAAAATTGCTATTAAAGCATCTGAAGATATTCCTCCTCAAAACGTTTTTTTCTAATGCAGCTGGCAAACACTTAAACAGCTTGGTCTTGGATGCCTTAAGGCAAGCGCTGCACAGACGTTACTCACTTTGCACTACCCAGGGCTCGTGTAATGTGAAGATAAGGGACGCCAGTAACAATGCCCCCGCAACGCTCTACGATCCTATTAGACCGGACCTACTTTTAAAGTGGATTCTGAACTACTCACAAACAATCATGGCACCACCGGGACTCTAATCCGAAACCTGTAGTACCGAGCGCCAGAGCGCTAGCCACTCGGCCATTCAGGCCTTTCCTCAAAACATATGAAACAGCATTTTAAGCTAAAGATTTAGCAAGTCTATACCCAGTTTAGATATGATGTAGTTGATGTGTCGTTTGTTTGTGCAGCTGAACCGGGTGGGGTCAAATGGAGGCTCATGTTCAAGAACACATTTATTTTGACACGCACAAGT
Source organism: Caerostris extrusa (assembly GCA_021605095.1). Classification (NCBI taxonomy): domain Eukaryota; kingdom Metazoa; phylum Arthropoda; class Arachnida; order Araneae; family Araneidae; genus Caerostris; species Caerostris extrusa. The sequence continues at coordinate 63,509 of BPLR01008348.1, read as the reverse complement.
ACCACAATTACATACAAAATAATACATAGCATAATTCTCCTTTAAAACATCCAATTATACATTTGTGGCAGGATTCCACTTCTAGCTCTCGGGATGAGAGCTCGTAGCTAACGGCAACGCCTATTTTGCCGTGCGTCCTCTCGGGCGAGAGATTTGATGCCTACCGACGATTTACAGAAGAAACAATATTGTATTTTTGAAACAAGGGGGCGCTCTAACAGTGCGTAGGAGGAACCGCCGTTACAATGAGAATATTTGGTTCAAATTTTTATAAAACATTTAATAATTAAAAATAATGTAATTTTGTAAGAATTGCTTATAAATTATGAAATTTCAGATAATGAAGCTATTATAATTTGTTTCACTACATCATTTCTTCAAGCAATTATGTAAATATTTGTGATCAATCAATTCCTCTTAAATTGATGAAGTGTAATAAATATATTTTCAACACAGCCACATCTACCACAGTTGTTCGTCTCTTTCAGTATATATTAGAAGTCATTCAACGTAATTCCTTTTTTTCAATGTCATAGATGAAATACAACATTTAATACTTTTTACTGCATGGATTTTGAAATATAATGCGGTTCGCTTTTTAAGATAAAACCATAACGTCATTTCTTCAAACAATTATGTAAATATTTGTGATCGACCAATATATCTTAAATTTATGACGTGTACTAAATATATTTTCAACAGAGCTCAGTTGTTGGCCGCTCATAATATATTAGAAACTTTTCAAAGTAATTCATTTTTCACTGTCATAGATGAAATACAGCATTTAATGCTTTCCTGTATGCAATTTGAAGTATAATACGGTTTGTGTTTAAGACAGATAACAGTTAAAGAGTGTTTATAATGCATTTTTTTTTTGTTTAGTCTGATCGAAGCCCTGTTCACACCGTAGCGATAAGGGGGCATCACCTGATTTTAGTGAGGCTGTTACGCGTGGGAGTGGAAGTGGATGACCAAGATGAGGTAATCCTTTTTTTTACTTTTTTACGTTTGTTCATCCTACCGTGAAACATAATGGCATTATAATTTTTTTCTTTCAAATTGTGAGTAAAAAATTTGCTTTAAAATGAAAAAAACTGTAGTATTATCAGATAATTTATTTTTTATAATACATTTTAAATAGTGTTTTATAAAGTCTGACAAACTTTTTGAAAAAGAACAGCAATTTAAAATTAAAAAAAGAGGATTAGTTTACTTTTATTATGGTTTTAAAGAAAAAATTGTTGTGGATATCACAAGCATATCTTAAACCACTGTTAATATAATAAGTTTTCGTTAATTGTTTTTTATCACATTAAATTAATTTTTATCACATTAAATTAATTTTATCTACCTCTATAATATAATACTCAAAATAATTTAAATATGTTAAATTATGCGTAATTTTTTTTTTAAAAAAAAAAAAAAGCGAAAAATTATAATTTATTACATTTATTATATGTTGTAATTTATTTTATTGTAATAGAAAAATTTTAAATGCAGATATTTTTAAATTATTGTTAAAATTTTAATATTTAATTAATCAAATATTAAATTGAATATTGAATTAACTTAATATTGAATTAACTGAATAGTGAATTATTTGAATATTAAAGTGGATCTTGAATTAATTGAATAATAAATTCGAATATTAATTTAACGAAAAAATGTATATTTTCATTTTACGTCAACACTCGAACCAAATAATTACATCACATTTACTTGCATAAATGTAGACAGATATCCATTGCATATTGAACTAAAAGAACGATAACGGTGATAGCTGAGTAACAGTCCGTCGAATCATTTGGAATCAAAATGTTGCGTTTTTAATTAAAATTAATAAGTTAATGATTAATTTGATTAATAATTTTAATATGTATAAATAAGAAATTTTAATCTTTCAAACAATTCTCTATGCTAAGATTTTTAAGTAGTTTGCTTAAAACTATCAATGCAGCAGGAATTAGCAATTGATGTAAAAAAATTTATTCCTTATGTTTCTTCTTAGAATGCATTTTCTACCTATCATTGAAATATGCTAGTTATATAATTTTCATATTTTATCTAAGTATGAATATATATTGGAAATTGGTACTACGTTACAGATAAGACTATATTTGAGTCAATAAGCGATATAAAAATAATTTCAAAAAGCATCAATTTTTGCATGTCTGTGTGATCATATACCAATTAAAATTTAATATTATCTAAGTTTGAATATACATTGGAAATTGATGGAATTGATACACCTCTACAGATAAGAAATATTTGAGTCTAAAAACGATATAAAAATAATTTTCAAAATCATCAGTTTTTTTTTGCATGTCTGAGTTATCATGTAACAATTAAAATGTTTACTATTGATAAGAATACCTCGATCTTAAATTTTCTTTTGTTGAAGGAGGGGAAGACGGCACTCCACCTGACATCAGAACACGGCCACCAGAAGGCGCTGCTGACTCTCCTGGAGCACAACTGTGACCTCGAGGCGAAGGATACAGTGGGTATTGTTGAATTCCTGTCTTTAATGCAATATGTGGTTGCGTTAATTCTTTTTTTATTTCATTAGCCCGAAATGCTTATTTATAAACCACACAACTAATCTCAATTTAAATAAAAGATGAAATATTTGAGCTAAAAGTTTATGTACTGCAATTATTGCAGAGATTTATTTTTCTGATGTTCTTACTGTGGTTATCAGTATACAATGTGTTATAATAATACATCACTTCTACTACGGTTATAAAAGTTATAACATCACTACTTTAACTACTAACTAACATTACTAATTTAACTACTTGTCATAGCAACACTACTTATATCACATTAGAAGTTACTTTTTATTATTAATTAATATTATATTTTTCCACGAAATTTCATTGGTTAGCACATGAACACACTGCAAATTTTAGAGAGTAAACACATTGTTAAAATGTTTTATTTAGTGCTTGAAAATAAACTATCAAAACACATATTAAATAACAGGTGGGATGAAAAGTCAGTAGGCTGACCCATAGATGCCGCAACTAGTATTAAATCCATATGATTTTTAGTTAGCCCTAACCTTCAAAAGACACGTGTATAATTTGACAGCTGTTGCACTATTAGTATGCGCGTTATAGCATTTTTAGTGAAGCAATTTTTGTTTGTTTGAAAAAATGGATGAAAAGGAATTTCGTGTGTTAATAAAGCATTGCTTTTTGGGGCAAAAAAAAAAAATACTATTGAAGCCAAGGTTTGGCTTGATAAACATTATTCGGACTTTGCACCAGGAAAATCAACCGTAGAGAAGTGGTTTGCTCAATTTAAACGAGAGGCGAAATGAGCACCGAGGACGATGCACGCAGTGGACGCCCCAAAAGAGGCTGTTACCGACGAAAACATCAAAAAAAAGTCCACAAAATAATGTCCTGATAACCGTAAAGTGAAGTTGATTGAGATAGCGGAGACCCTAAAGATATCAAAGGAACGTGTTGGATATATCGTGAATGAATATTTGGATATGCGAAAGCTCTGTTCAAAATGGGTGCCGCGCAGAGCTCACAATCGACCCAAAACAACAACGAATTGATGAATCTAAGCAGTGTTTGGAGCTGTTCAATCGTAATAAACCCGAATTTTGCGTTTGAAATATGTGACAATGGATGAAACATGGCTCCATAATTCACACCGGAGTCAGTCGACAGTCAGCCGAGTGGACTGCACGTGATGAACACTGAAAATGCTATAACTCACATACTAATAGTGCAACAGCTGTCAAATTTATACATTTGTCTTTTGAAGGTTAGGGCTAACTTAAAATTATATGAATTTAATACTAGTAGCGCCATCTATGTGTCAGCCTACGAACCTTTCAGCCCATCCTGCTAATAATGTATGTTCTCTCATGATTTTAAATTGCTCATAAGCCTGCTTAAAAGTTGCTTGCTGATCAACTAAAATGTCTTGAAATAGCATTACATACATATACATTTTTCTTCTGTACGTTCTTTGAATAATAAATTTTAGAATGTTATTTCTTTTATACATTTATATTTGTATCGACATATCTTTAAATTTAATGAAGTGTTATACATTTATTACGAATTTGTTAAATTTTAGTCAAATCTTTCTCGAACTTGAGTACTTGAAATTTACAATTCTTTAATTTAAGTATTTTAAATAATTCAGTAATTTTCAGTTATTTCCATGGATTGGGATCTGTTGAATTGTTTAATTTAAAAATTATGCAAAACTTAAAATAAAAAAAATTACATTTAAATAATATTTTAAGAAGAAGAAAATTGTTATTTAAATTTATAAAATTTTCTTAAATCCCTTATAATGTATCCCTTAAATTTTAACAGATTCTAATTAAAAAAAAAATGTACTAATTTTGTATTTATATTCATTTTAAAAACGCTAAGTGCAAAGTCGTTTAAATTAGTGGAGTGCCAACACTGTATCTCTAATACATATGAGTAATTTGATAGTTTAAAAAGCATAAAAAATAATTATTACCAAAAATAAATATTTAAAAATATAATTATTAAAATATTATTAAAATATTCAATAATATTATTTAATTATATAATATTTTCCTTTGTTGTTGGGATTCATAAAATGTAAACCAAATATTGTTTAAGTGTAAATATAGATGGATAGATTTTTGTGTGCGTGTAGAGAAATTGCATTTTACAATTTTATGGTCACAACTATTTTCAGCGACCAAAAAAAAAAAAAAAATAACAATTATTACAAAATTGAGATAAAGAATTTTGCAACTAGTTAACTAATACTAACTAATACTTAACTAATACTATAGTTAATTAATTTTTATATAAAAGAAATTTCGTATTCTCTCTAACACTTAGAAAAATGTTTTTGCAATTGGCTTGTTGAAATTATTGAATTAATATAATTTAAATTTACTCACGTTCTAGTTCTATGAAATATTTTTCCGATTCCCAGTCAGCATGCAGTAGTCTCCTAAAATTCCTAATATCAGAAGTACTTCATTAAAAAAGAAATGTTACGGGTTTTTACTAGACATTGCGGAATTTTGGGTATGAACTGATTGAATTTTAATCCTCGGAAAGAAAAAAATCCCTGTGATATTCATTCACAATTACTTCAAGTTATATTAAGATGTTTATAAAACACATTTTGAGTTAAAACAACACAATATAATTGCATGACAGAAAAAATTTATATGAAAGTAAGGATTTCATGTGTATTCTCGATGATCTCCGATGTGCGATTGTTGCTTGCTTATGACTGAAGCCAATATGCTTCATATTGGAGTATTAGTATTTCGTGGCATTCTGAAAATTTATTGTATTGGTGAAAACATTGGGAGGCAATAAATCGGTCATTGCCTTAATATATAAAGAAGTCATTTAAAATCAAAATAAATTGTGACAATTTTTAATTATCGTTATATCAAGTATTGTATTATTCTGTATCATCGTGGGCTTCTTTTCTTTTTTAATAGTGTCAGTGTCATTTTTAAAAAAAAAAAAAAAATGTTAACTATAAGCAGTCATATTAAATGCTTATTTTACACTCCTTATCTGTTTGTGTATTTAGCTATTAATGGGTGCTTGATATGTATGAAAGTATCCAGAATTTTACGTGAAGAATAACATGTGGTTTCTTTTTCGGACGATTCTCTCTACCAGAAGTCGAGAACAGCCCTCACATAGCAGCTTCTCTCTAGGCTACTGTGATATCGTTGAGACTCTTCTCAAGTTTGGAGCTTGTCTCGGAGTTACAAAAGGTATCAAAAGATTAAGGATTCATTCAATTCGTACGAAATCAATATTATGTCTTATTAAATTATAAATAAGGTGAAAATCTTTCTATGTTATGGTTTTTGGTAAGTTATAAATATTATATTGAAAATACACTACTACTACTACACCAGACCGTATCATTGTGCCTAGAGATAAGTTGCCTTTTCACAGTTTGACAATAATCTGGTTGAGAAGAAGTCAGATTGATCTCTGTGAGACTCTACGGTCATATGAGATCGAGACTTACAGCTTAAAGTGAATTCCGAACAACTACAAAACCCATGGCACCGCCGAATACAAACCCGAAACCTGTGGTACAGAGCGCCAGAGCGCTAGCCACTCGGCCATCAGACCCCCATATTCAAAATATAGAATCCTATAGTAAAATATTAATTCATTAGCTAATGCATTCTACGTAAAGATTATTTGGGAATAATAATTAATAGAGACCTGATGACCGAGTGACTAGAGTTCGGTGCCGCAAATTTCGGGTACGATTCCCCGGTGGCGCCATAGATATTTCTAGTGATTCGGAATGTACTTTAAGACCGTAGGTCCATGTCTAATATGACTGTTGGGTGTACGGCTGACACCCTACGCCACAAACAAAACATCTCTTGTCTCAAAATCTGTCAGTGGGCAGACGGCCTTGGCCCAACGGAACAGTTGCGCCATTGATGATGATGATGAATAGTTAATCATTTTAACTATTTTATATTTAATAAAAAATGCTACATAATAATGTATTGAAATATTCGAAGTGAAGTGAAGGCAATACGTATTGGAATAGTTTTACAACTGAAACCTTTTAATTGTTTTTACCATTGTTGTCACATACATATAACACGTAAGATTGAATCTTACGTGTTAAGTAATGTTAAATATTAATTTTGATTTTTTTTTTTTAGAGTCAACAACTAAAATAACAAATATTATAATAGTTGATAGAATTATTACATTTGCAAAAATTTAATGACTCTTTTCTAAATATAATTATGAACATAATAAGTGTTGATTGAAATCAATGGTCAAAGATCATACATTAATAGATTTTAATATCCCAAAACGGCAATTTAATTTTATTGCTGTTTTTAAAATTAGATACTCAACGAATAATAAATATTTGTATTTGATGGGAGCTAACATAGTTAATTAATAGACAATTTAGCAGGCTATGAACTCGATAAGATTGTACACAAGATTTTATATGTAAGAATGGTATCTTCCAGGTATAATTCTGGAATCGTAAAGAATATTCTTGACATCTATACAAAAAAGAGAATGACAAAACAGATTACTTACAGAAATGTGTAGTTTGGTTGTCTGCTAGATTTAAACTTAGAAACTTTCCTTCTTAAGTTCAATATTCTACCTGAACGCCATAGGCGCATTTGAGATTTGTGACAATCATGTTTTTGAATGATCATGAATAATTTGTTAAACATTTCTAGGAAATCTAAAGATGGATTCATATACATTTATTATACCATACATTTCCATATACATTTATTTCTCTTTGTTCTTTTCTCTTGATCTGAAAATATATAATTGTAAGATTGCAGTAATTTGTGAAAATATTTTTTTTTAAATATTGATTTTAGAGAAACCATTAACTATAAAGTTCAAATTGAATTGATTGATTGAAAAAATATATATATATAAGGAGTTCGACTAAGATTAAAAATTTCTTTAACAAATATCGTTTCAGGTTCTCAAAAGATTTCCGAAAATTAATTGACAAACTAATCACTTAGATATTCTTTTGTTATTGGATGTTTAATTTGTTTAAAAGCTTCAGAAAAGGATTTTTTGATTAACAGTATATATTTCTAAATAAATTTGAAAAATGAAATAGAATATTTTTTTCTCTTACAATAATTTTGCCAATGCATAAACATGCGCTTGCTTTATCAGCATTTGTTTTGTAAAGCATTATAGAAATATCTTCAAGTGATAGCAAACAGTATAAACTAAAGTCAAAAAATATGTCTAGGTATCAATTTTTTAATGCATCAACAAATGCTAAACATTGCCTATATCGGCACTTAGTACACTCATTTCGAATAACAACTGTTTTACAAAATGACTGTTTTTTTTTAAGGCCTTTTAGTCGTTTTTGTTAAGAATGTCTGGTCTTCTCCCTTTGTAATTTTGATTTGTTTATATGTTCCTTTTGTTTCTTCTGTAAGTAGTCAAATTTGTATGGATTGAGTTTCAATAAAGTCATAGTTAACAACAGCAACATCATTTATATTAAATAATGTTAGCATGTATTTAATTATAATTTTTATATTTTATTTTTATTTATTATTTTTTAATTATTATATTGTCATTTCTGTACTGCAGCATGGAAACACACCTCTTCACCTAGCAGTCCTGGGAAACCATCCCGAAATGGTGAAGATTACTGATGGAAAAAGGAATTGCTGTCAACACGCTAAACTAGGTGAGTCTACATTAAAAATTTTTACATTTTCATAAGATATACTTTATTTCATGAAAAAAACATTAAATTACTTACATGAATTTTTTTGCATTACAAAAGCCACAAAAAGTAGTTGTTATGCATATGCTTTTATTTCAATCCCATTAGCATAAATTAATTTGTAAATTTCACTTAAATATCAGCAATATAAATGCCTCTATGAGCTTTTTCTTTCAGGCTGTAAGTACGCGTTTTTTGTGAAAGATTGCAATGTGCAAACAATGCACCTAACAATGAATAATGCAGCAATGTGAATGCAACAATGGAATGAATGCAACAATGAATGAATCAACTTTACATAAAAATACTTATTTAATTTTTTTACTTATTGGATGTTTTGCAAGTTGCATATCATTTAAAATATTTTTATTCTGTAATAAGCTTTAAATGAATGATTTTTTACGATTAAAACTCTCTCGCATTGTGAATTTTAATGTCATGAAATACTGCAATATTTATAATTTAGCCCTGACTATACTTTATAGTCATAGATAACCGACACACATTTCTTTCTAATTGAAATATATGTTTTTTTTTTTTCTGAATGAAAGGTTTAAAAATAATCTTTTATTGCCTAATATGTCTGTCGTAATCAACAAAAAGTATAAGATGTCAGCTGTAATCCCTTGCGAATCTTCTTCGTTTTAGTAATGCAATTTCATACAGAATATATGTTCTAAAATCTAAAATGAGTACTAATAACTTTTACTACGATTTAAGTTTTAAAACTCTATTTCGTTGTTCGTGGAATATTTTTGTTTTGGAAATCGTTCATTCTGTTATTAATTACTCATCAGAAAGTTAGAATTTATTAGGGAATTAGAATTAATTAGAGAATTTATTCTTTCGCATCATTCTGTAAAGATTTAGAAAATATTCATGATAAATATAATTTCAAATCTATCATTAACAAAATGATGATCGCTGTAGATGATTCAGCCCTCTAAATAACCGAAAGTAATTTGATAGAGAGAATAAAAAAGAAGTATCAATAAAAGTTATGGAGACAAAAAATATGTTTAAAGAAACGATTGAAAGATAAATATTGAAAATAATAAAGTTTAACCAATGCATTTTTAAAGATAAAATTTATTTTCACTTATTAAGACATTCTTAAAAATTTAAAACGAATAACTAATAATTCATATTATATAAGTATAACACATTTACGAAGATAAAATACTAATTCAATTTATTTTGTATAGATTTGCTAATAAAAAAATTATATCCGCATATTTTACTATTAGTCTCCAATGCATACCATGCATTGCATACTAATCAGTCTATTAGTATGCAATTTTATACATTGAAATATTTTTTTAAATTTTTAAAATAATTTTCAAAAAATAATAATTTTTTTTAAAAACTAATAATTTAACAAAAAAATTTTGATTTCATTTTGAAAATTTTTTTCTTTTTTAAAAATTAATATTTTAGAAAAAATATTAAATTTATTAATTTTATAAATTATTAATTTTTATTGTTTAATTAATTCATTATTTAATTTTTATTGTTTTATTAATTTATTATTTAATTTTATTACATATTTATTATATTTATATATATATATATATATTATTTAATTTATTCTTTTTATTTAATTAATTTTTATTAATATTTTATTTTTTATATAATTTTCCAATTATTATTTTTTTTAATAATCAAATTTTAATTCTTAATAAATAATTTGCTAAACAATGTGATAATAATACTTAATAATAATAATAAGTAACAATAATTTAATAAATTATTTAATAATTTGATTTTTAATAATTAAATTTTTAAAAGTTTTATTTCTTCTTTTATTTCAAAATGAATCATTTTTTTACATTTAGCATCAGTTTCAAATTTTTCATTTAAACAAAAAAAAAAAAAAAAAACTGAGACAAAAATTATCATAATGCATTTCAAATTCAACAAACTGCTGTTTGTGAAAGTTAAGCAAAAAAATTAATAATTTTCGATTCATTTTCATTTCTGTTTGTATTTTAGAGACAGCAGACAGCCCTCCATCTGGCAGCAGAGCTGGGCTATTCGGAAGTGGCGGAAGTGCTCTTATCGTGCGGAGCTGACCTCTCGGTGCCGGAAAAGGTACTCCTTCTTTCTTTCTTTTTTTCTTTAAATCCGTTCAAATTTCGCTGCGTGGCTCTCACTCAATCAATTAATGAGAGATTACCTCTCTCAAAGGTTTATTCAATTCATAACAGAAAATAATGTATGTTGTCAAATTTTTACGCTAACTTAAAAACATGTTTGTATACTATTAAAAATATTTTTACATTTTGGTTGTTATTTTCTGCCTTTTTTACAAATGACATTTATAATAAATGTATAAATCTGAATTCTATTTTTCCTTTCAGGGAGGCAGAAAAGCTTTGTATATCGCAGCTAGAGGAAGTTACACTGCCATTGTTGACATGCTCATCAAAGTCGAGCGAAGCCAAACACTAAAGGTTGGCTTTTATTTCATTAAATGGGTTGTATTTTTTAATATCTTTTATAAAATTAACAATTGTTTTAGAGTTGCAACAATCTGGTATTTGATTTTTAATTTTCTTTTGTTGCATGTTTTAGTTATACAGGAAAAAAAAATTCCATTAAAATATTTTTTAAGTACCTATAATTTTACAACAATTTACATTGTCAAAATATTTGTTGCTTAATAAACATCAAAATAAATATGAAACTTTATAGAATATAAATATTCGATTATTTTCTTGTAATACGATATTTTGTGAATTATTTATGATATATAATGAACTAAAAAGAGAAATTGTGAAAGGTACTCGTAAATAAAAATTAATTATCATTATTATGCTATGTTAAATGCATCTATGTGGGGCCTGATGGTCATGATTAGCGCTCTAGTGCTCAGTGCCCCATGTTTCGGTTTCGGTTTCGAATCCTGACGGTGCCATGGATGCTTGTAGTGGTTCGAATCCACCTTAAACCGTAGGTCCCGGTCTAATATGATTGTTTAGCGCAGGACTGAGAACACTACCCTGTAAAAAAAGAAAACATCTTTTTGCCTTAAAACCTACAATAGGCAGATGACCTTAGTTCATCATGGGTCTGTTGCGCCAGTGAAGAAGAAATACATTTATGTATCATTCTCATTTAGTGAAAATTACATTTCTAATAAGCAGATCTGATTAATTTTTTTATCTGAAAAAGATATTAATAACAAATTTCCATTTGTTCCTATCCTTTTTGTACAGAATCCTTTTTTGTTATACAACGAAGTCTAGATTTGTTGCCATGAATATTAAATAAGCTTAAAAAATACAATAATTTACAGTTTTAAGTAATCCAGAATAATGAAACTGATTTTAAAATTGTCCGATGTAGACCTTAAGTTTTTGATTTTCTATATTAGTGTATTTGATTTTCCAATGATATGCGGATATTCAAAATGAACGAATGTTTTTAACTAGCCCCTGATGGAGCAGGGCGACGCGAAGTCGGACCCCCAGTGCAGCCCGGACTGCGTGCGTCAGATGGAGCGCCAGGCGGAGGCGCAGCAGGCCTCCATGCGGGACCTGCTCTGGACCCTGTCCAAGAGCTACCTCGAGCCCCACGACTGGAAGAAGCTCGCCAGGCACTTCGGGTTCACGGAGGAGCACATCAAGGCCATAGAGAGGCACTACACGGGTAAACCAATACTTTCTGGAGTTCAAATTTTAAAAAAATTTGCTCAATTGTAATGATACAAATATTTTCCAAATATTTTGCATTTTTATTTTCTTGACCGTTACTATGCGTTGGAACTTCCATATCACTTTAAATATAACCTTGATGAAAAGTTGCTTTATCCGATGAAATGTGTCCTTCATGATAAATAATCGATGGTTTCAATTTTTTGTTAGTAAAAAAGTGATTGGTTTTTGAAGACTGGTAGAATAACGGAAATCGTAACTTTATCGTAATACAACTGTTTTTGGAGCCAAGTCAGACTTGCTCCATCACAACAGAAACTGCCCTTCCCCCTTTCCCTTTAACCATGAGTCCATATGGGTTCGTGGGCTTGGTCTAGATGACTACCAAGTGGGGTAAGTAACAGCAACAGCAACACAAATATTTTTTCCTTACAATATTTTTTATTTTCTTGACGTTTATTATGTGTTGGGTCTTCCATATCACTTTAAACACATCCTCAAAGAAAAAATTGTTTTATCCGATGATGAAATAAGACATCATTATGAATAATCGTTGGTTTCAATTTCTTGTTAGTTAAAAAGTGATTCGTTTTGAAGACTGTTGGAAAAGCGGAAATCGTAATTCTATCGTAATGATACAAATATTTTTACCATATAACGTTTCTCTTTTCTTTACTTTTAGTATGCATTGGGTCTTCTATATCACTTTAAATATATCCTTGATGAGAAATTCTGTATCCAATAATGAAATGAACCCTTATTATAAATAATCGTTGGTTTCAATTCTTTGCTAATTAAAAAGTGATTTGTTTTGAAAACTGTTGGAAAGACGGAAATCCAAAATATCTTTTGATAATTTTATTTATATCTTATTTTCAGAATATTTTTTATTTTGTGGGGTGATTTTGTGATTTTTAAACTGGACCATCTAAGAATATGTGTTTTTATGTTTTTTTCACCAAATGAAAAAAGTACGGATAATCTTCGCATAAATGTTTTTGAATTTAAAATTTGTTACAGTGATATTATGTTTCTAAATTGGAACATTGGGCTGCCTAACAGTACATAAAAATATTTTTCTATGCACATATATAATACTAATGTCAATGTTTTAAATTTTTCTACGAGCATTTCAAAATTAATGTTCGATTTTGTTTGAATAATTCCGAAGTATTAATCACCCTGTTTGATCAATTTTATTTTGTTCAATTTACAGGGTTTTTTTGTATAATATTATTCTGTTAGACAGTTTTGTACAAATCTTCCAATTTTTTTTCCAAATTTTCCGATTTTCCAATTTACATTTTTTTGTATGGTATTATTCTGTTAGAGGACTTTCTTTCAAATCTTCCAATTCATTTGTGTGCATGTAATCAGGGCATATAATTTTCGAGGAATGCCCGATACTATCGCAAATCGTATTGTGAAAATTAATGACAATGTCAGTGACGTATTTTATCTCGAGTTGAGTTTATCTCGTATCTGCTTTCTTTGGCTGCTTGGGAAAGATAAATACGTTAAAAAAGCTAGTCTGTTGACATTTGGTGTTTGATCGGATAGTTGATATTGGAATGTAAAAAGAAAGACGATGTCAATAAGACGAAAGACACAATGACGTTGAAAGACAAAAATGGCAATGAAAGAAGAGAGACAACATTTTATTGAAAAAAAAAATTCAATGTTTTGCCATGAACTTTTTATTACAGTCTAATGATGAAAATACTGTTCTTTCTTTACTTCACTTAAAATTAATAAGTTGCTAAATAAAATTATTTAATTACATATTTTTAACCAAACTTTGTTATTGTTTTATTTTGCATTGTGACAAAAATTACACATATAGAAAATAAATAAATAACAAAGTAAATAATCTTTGCATATATACCGTTTTTCATTTCATTCATAATCTTTCATTTTCAATATAAGTATAATTTATAAATATTTTAAAAAATAATACTTGTTTAATTAAAAATAATTTAGTTTTATAAATATTTCCTGTATTTATAAAATTAGTTTGTTCAATGCCATCATTAATTTTTATCATGTGTGAACATGATGTTTTCTTGGTGTCCGTGATGTTATCCGAAAATAAGGATCATTGCAAATTTTGGTAGAAAATGGTTCTTTGGGCCCCTTAAATCTTGAAATGATTCATAAATAACGTTAATATTCAGGAATTTTCTGGAGAATTTAGCTTTTGCTTGAAGTGTTTTGTAGTATGGTTTTGAATCACTTTTCATGTTTTGGGTTGGGATTTTAAACATTTGTATAGCCTATGGCTAGAAGTACTCGTAGTGCGTGGATCAATTCCTTCTTTTGAATTCTTTCTTTTTATCATTTTTGGCATTTTCCATGCCTATTGAGCTGTAATAATGTTTCTTATTGTATTTTGGAATACTTCATTCTTCATTTATGCCTTGAATTGTCAAACTTTGATGTATTCTTTTGGCTATTGAATATGATAACGTTCCTTGTAGAATTTGGAATAGTACTTCATACTTCATTTACGCCGACATTTATCTTATTTTAAATATTCTTTTAGAGATTCTTGAACAATTCATTCTTCATGAAGTTCTTTATCTATTCAACATTGCTATATTCTTGTGGTTATTGAATTTGGCCATTCTTGTAGTATTCCAATCAATTGCTACATATCTTGATATGTTATGATATATCTTGTGATATACATCTATGATATATCTTGCCTTATTAAACATTGTTATATATTCATGAGTTTATTCATCCGTTCTCGAATGTTCACACTTGATAAGTTTAAATTTGAAGAGCAGATTTCAGTTGTTGTTTTTTTTACTATATCTTTTCTGTTAAATTTTTTTTATTTTAAATTGACTCAACTTGACACATTTTTAAATGTTTCTATGGACCATGGTTGTCCACAAAATCAACGTATTACAAAGCATTATCATGTGTCCTTACATGAATTACCATTGAAAGTGTGTGAATATACTGTATTTTAATGATCTTATTATTATGATATCTTAGAAAAATAACACAGATATTAAAAATGCTTTTATATTAAGTATTTTGTCATCCATTTTCTCTCAATGGGATAAACCACAAAATCATTGTATGAATCAAATTATGCTTTATTCTCTGCTTATAAAAACATTTATGATGTATTTTTCCTTTGAAGAATTTTATCATTAGTAAATTCTGAATTTTTAATTAAATTATATGCCTTTTAAATATACCTTTTTGTTTTATTTTCTAATATGAGACATATTTTCCTTATCTTTAATTTTTGATTTTAAGTATAATAATATACTCGTATTTATGCTATTTTATATGTTTGCAATCACAGATGTCAAGAGGGTAATTTAATTTTCTTTTATCCTCACTTATCTCAAATAGCTTTCTGAGAACGAATTTCTGTATTTTTTCCATATGTGATATATTTAATATCTGTACTATAATTGCTTTTTAAAATTGTTTTATACACTATCTTATTACGTCGAATCATATGGCTACAAAACGCCTTCATTTTCGTTGCTTTATTTGGAGACCATAACATTCAACAGTTATCATTAAATTAAATAATTGCATTATTTGCCTCAATTTCTCCTTTTCAAAAAATGTAGTTTTCTTTTCTTAAAATCATATTGTTTATATGTTGGCACATGTTAGTAGATTTCTTAATCAAATACAATTCAGCACTCAGTCTTTGAAATAACATTTCACTAAATTCAACCTTTAAAATGTTTACAGCCTTTAAACAAAGAAAAGTTCATTTATAAATAAACTACATTTGCTTTCGATTCTTTAGCAGCAACACTTCATCCATTATATTTTATTCAAATTAAAAGCTTTAAAATTAATCTTTTCTTCATAAGAGATTTTGATTATTTTTTAGGATGAATGATAGTACAAAAATAAATTGAGAAGGCCAATTATTAAATATATTTAGACAATAAAACACAATAGCTAAAGATCAAATTTAAACAAATTTTCAAAACAATAACTTGTAGCCAGGTTCTTTATTAAATCAAGTGTTTTTAATATCAACTATTTCAATTTTTTAAATGATAAAAACATTATTTAAAGTTTTTTTTATTTACATTAATAATAATAATAATAAAAGGTTTACAGTCGTTGATTAGGAAAGTTTGAAGATAAATGTACTATATTATAAATATATATATATATATTATGGTGGTGTTTACTGGCGGTGTGTTTATTTTTCATTAAAATACATTAATCTTTTAAGTAATTTAATGAAAAATACTGTAGAACATTATCCTGATAATAGGTTTGGATTATTAGGTACTAGAATAAATTAAATTTTGTTTATGGTTGATTGGTAAGCAGTCAATTTCATGATGTTCAAAGTATCTCATTAGCATGATAATCATTAACACATTAATTTCATATAGAAAATTGTTCGAGAAACCTAGTTAGCATAAAAATAATTTTATTAAAGTTTAAAAACTTTTTATTAAGTTTATACAAATTCTAATGATTTTAATATTTTGCATTTTGAATTTTAGAAATATTTCTTTATTTTATATAATTTTTAATAATTAAATTTAATAAGTAACTTTTTGGAACAGAGTATATACAAGAAATCAAGATAGAAAAATATGCGGAAACTTTTATGTATTGTGAAACCTGGAATGTGTTGAGTTTATTTCGATCCGGTACATAGGACATCATAAATTATATTTATATTAATCCGGAAAAGGACCTCATAAATTATATAAAGTCAAAGAGAATTCAGTGGCGAGGACACATAACGAGAATGGACGACAGCAGATGTACAAAAGAGATTTTCAAGGGAAAGTGCCTGGGCCAAAGAAAAAAAGTGGAAAAGGACATGAAGAACCTAAAGATCTGCAAAACCAAGGCTCGGGACAACGACTTCGGAGTTGTATTGTTAAGATGACATGGTCCAACATGGACTGTAGTGCAAAAGTGACTTAGTTAGTTTTATATTGTAAAATATAATAAAAATTATCCAGCTATGCATTTCATTTTAATGATATTTTACAAACCGTAAGCTTTTTTGAAAATTCAGTTTTCGTGAAATGTAACAGACATGCATGAACTTAAGAACAAAGTATTAATGACTTCGAACTTTATTTACCCATAACAAATATTTGTTAAATGTGTTGTAAAATGTTTTTATGTGAGTTCATTTATATTTCTAACAAAATATCATTCCCCATAGGCAAATCCAGCTACAAAGAGCATGGATATCGCATGCTTCTGATTTGGCTGCAAGGCCTTCCTTCCTGCAAGCACCCTCTCAAAGAGCTTTATGAAGCCCTCACTGCCATAAACAAGAGGGACGTTGCAGGTAATCACTATCACATTCTTTATTTTTAAACTGGAAATGACACTCTAAATAGTCAATGTATTTAAATAAAAATATTTTTTTATTGTTACGGATCCGTTTTTGAAACTGCGCCAAGAACTGTAGATTTTTATGAACTGTTTGGTAACCAAAATGAAACATATTGCTTTCAATATAAAATCGAACATTAGTGTCTTGTCTTACTTCGAATGTGCATTGTAGACCTACCTCCTAGTGGTGCCCCTGGGCAATGACCTATAAGGTTAAATGGTCAACAGTTTTCGGCATGGTAGTCTGGTTAGCCTGCGTGTATTAAAATGGAATGCTGGTGACTTGTCTCAATAAAAAACTGATCTAATAAACATCTACGTCGCATTGGGATTTTCCACCAACCAAACTGTCCTCTTTGTGATTTGACAGAACTAATGAACTGAGCTCATCTCCATCTTTTCTTGCATGTAATAATAGATTTTATAGGATGTAATAAGATTCATTGAATATTATAAGGTTTTAGAGTAAAAGCATGCATATATTTCTTACATATCTATCAATCCAACAAAAATATAGAAAAGCAAGTAAAACAATAGGATTAATTATAATAAGCTATAATATAAATCACTTGTTTAACCTTGACAACGTTTTAAATAATATTCTTTTATATTAAATTATTCTTTCCTATTTTATTAGTTTTAACTATTTTAATATTGTGATTCTCAGGTTCTTATCCTCGATTTTTATATGATTTCCTAACAGCCTCAAATTGAAAAATTAATTTGCCTTTTACTTTATTTATTATCATTTAGTTTTAATTGATAGTTTTAATATAATTTAATTAATTTTAATTGAATAGTTTCTCACATAGTTTTAATTGAATTTTAGATTTAGAATTTAGATTGCTATTTATTAAATTTTAGCCAGTTTTGAAAGATTTTATTTGTTCAGATATTATTGATCATGTGGCTAAAAATAAAAAGTATTAATCAACAGTGGCAGCCATCAAATTTGATGTGTGTTTTTTATTTTTTTTTGAAATTCACTTCACAATTCTCTTTTATCATAATTTAGTTTTAAAACCATAACTCACTAATTTAACGATTAGCTATTGACTATATTTTATTAACAAGCTGAGCAATCCAGATTGTTTTCTAACAATTGTGTTCATCTCTCAGAAATTCCAGAAAAAAAAAAGACTGTAATCAAATCCCACTTTTTGTAAGTAGTAGTTCAAATTCTACTTTTGTAACAATAGTAGCAATGAAAGATTTATAAAATTGGAAAGAGAAAAAGAACAACAACATTCAGAAGGATATACCACATCTAATCTCTGACAGTTTCCTGTAAATTAAATTTATCCCTTTGGGATGTACCCCCTTTGAACTTTTTTTTTCCAATGTCAGTTTACACTACAACAGATATCATATAAAAAATAAATATAAATAACAAGACAGAAACAAATGACATCAATTAATCTATCCAAGTCTGGCAATCCAATAACGCTTCCCTAAAGAAACAGAAGATAGTGCAGAACAGGAAGCAAGGTGAGATATATCCATTTCTTCCTGGTTATCACACAGGAGACAAAGAGGGACATGAGTCAGTTTAATTCTGTGAAGGTGCTTGCGGTGCTAATCGCGACTACAAAAAGCCGTAGCAACACCACGGGTGGTAATGGGACACACCACCTGCGTTCCACTGCAGAACTCAAAGAATTTTACACTGACGGCCTGACTAAAGATATTGCTGTAAAAATATTGCTTTATGCAACGCGTGTAAAAAAAGGGAATATTAATTATGGAGATGATTGATTTGAACTATTTCTTTCATCCTTCATCTATTTTTTTTCTTTTTTCAGAGAAGATTCGACGAAAGGCTGAAGAACGACCTCCCCAGCGTCGCAGTTGTCGTGCCAACAGGTTCTGTGCCTTCTGCCGCTCATGTGACACAGGTCTTTCCCCTACATCTACAGTGCCTTACAGGGACTTTTCGCTGGTGCTTTCACTCCATCACACTATGATGTAGGCGGTGTCGTCATTACAAGTTCCCTCTCATCGTATCACCTACAGGAAAGGTCGACGGAGACTGCGCCCAGATGCAGACTATGATACTGTTGCAAGTGGCGGTTTGAAAAAAGCATTGAAAATCTTTCTGTATTAAACATAAACCTATTTTATTCGCTAATTTGTCAACAAATTATTTAAATCATAACAATTAGCAATCATAAATCAATCTTTGTTTTACTAAAATCAATATTCATGAAAACATACATAAATGTTTAAATCAGAGATACTTAATATATTTTTTTTTTTTTTGTTTCACAGACATGTTTTGCAGAAGGATTACTGCCATACACTCTTTTTTACTGATAGAATAACGACCAATGGTCCTCCTTTTCTGAATAACATTTTTAAATGCATAAAATAAAGTTCACTTAATCAATTTATGTTAAGAAAAATTAACATAATATAGTATTAATACTTGATTTTTTTTTCCTAGCTACATTATAAAAGTACAGGATGCTTAAAGTATTATAATCAGATATCTTCTTTTGCAAATATTATATTTCCTTATAAATGAAATGGCGATAGAAAACAATATTATTTCTATTTGTAATTACACAACTAATCTATGTTATATATGATTGTATACATTCATAAAAAATAATGAGAAATTCAGGCAAATTAAAGATAATATTTTCTTTCTTTTTTAATTCATGTATCCACTGAAATAAGGCACGAATCCCCATTAGGTTCATGAACCCTTATTTAAAAACCTATGTTTAAAATTACATTTATTATTATTATTTAATTATATTCATTCATAACATCAAAAAAAATTTTCAAATGGAATTTGTTTAAAAAATTGATATCTTCTGATATTATATGAATTTTAAATAAAAGGGAAGTTGTAGTATTTTACATTTACATTTATTATTATTTACGTTTATTTATAGTATTTTACATTTATTGATTAATTCACTGTTATTGATTTGATATTGATTATAATATGTTAAACTTACGAATGTTATCGTAGAAATAATTATAAAAATTGACATTTTCATGTCAAGTTTTGGAACCGCCACTGAAAAGATAATTATCGAGGCTATTTTGTGGCAGAATTGTTAAAGAGAATCTTGGTGATTTGCAATTTGAGTTCGACAACATAATTTTTTAGTATGCAAAAAAAAAAAAAAAAATTACTCCAATTAATCTATATTCGTCCTATTTTAAATAAAAAGTAACTTAAATCATTTGATAATAAGTTTTATAAACACAAAGGCACAACTTAATTTAAGAAGATGAGTGTTTGAAGTATTACAATAATGAAATCTTATTTGATGGTGAATTCCATAATTTGACTATCGCGAAAATGTGCAATTATTTGTTGATTATTTTTTACTTAAAATTAATCAATTACAGTATCAAAATTCATGTATTCACGCGAAATTGTTTGATATCGAATGAAAAATTGATATCAAGTGACAAAAAATACCTATTTGGTGGAAGCTTGTACCATCTAATAAGATTTTACCTCCATAACTTTTCAATGTGCTATTAAGAATTCCATCATACTTTTATTACTACTCTTTATAGGTGTTAACTGTGTTAATTTCATCGCTGAAAGTTTCTGGCTCTTCTAAATGGTCCCTTTGATGTAAGGATTAGAATCAGATGAACTGTTTGAAGTTTATATGTATTTTCTGAAAATATATGCTTGTACCATAATATGTATGCTTGCTTCACTTGAAAATGGTCTATTCGAAATTAGTTACCATGCTGGAATGATATTGTTTTGTATATTTCAGATAATTATGGACCAATCTAGAATTGTATGAGCACTGAGTTACGTGTTTTAGACGTTTGTTAAGAAAATTTATAATTTAAAAATACATATATTAAGGATATATAATACAAACAAAATTAGTTGGAAAGACTGAGAAAGGATTATGATGTTGTATCTTATTGGTGATTTTTAAAATGTCTAGTTATTTCCTCTCATAAAAATTTTTAACAACTAAAACAAATTGTATATTTTTGTAATCTGATTTTTATAGTTTCATTCATAGAAAAAAAAATTGAACAAAACATTTTGTTTTCTATAAGCTGGATGTAATATTGCTTATTATGTGATTATTAAAAAAATATGTTATGCTCATAATTATTTACTGTTTATAAAATAAAATGAAGGAATATTTAAGTTTATGCTAGTCATCTATAAGCAATAATTAAATTGTGGTGGTCTACACATTATTTATAATTTATGAAAGTTAGTTTACTTATAAAGTAAATAACTCTAGATTTAATGCTAGTTCAAATTATATATGCTAATACAAACTTTACGATTAATTGAAATTGTATGCATATTATAACAGGTTTTATAAATATTTTGCTTTAGATGTAAAAAGGAAGGTAAATATCTACTCTCTCTGCTTTATTGTGTCAGCTCTCACACCTTTATAAATGGGTAATATTTCCTTATAATTTAAAGTCATTTCCATCAGTGGTAACGACAGTTTTTCTCATGCAACTTAAAATATATCGATAAATTATAAAATTTTTAAATGTATCAAAATGTAGAGTGTTTGTAATAGCTAATATATGTTGTCGGAGAATTTATTATTATTCATTTTTGTCTATTTAATCGATACAATTGAAACATCTGTCTTATAAAGTAATAAAAATATATTATTTATTAATTATATATATTATTAATATAAATAATACATAATTATAATAATATTAATATATTATTTATTGTAATTAAAAATATATAAATTTATTTGAATGCATATTAATTAAAAATAACAGAAAATAAGGAATCATTTTGCGGAAAAATCGTAGAATAGGGAATGCCAGGATTTGGTGTCAAAAACTCTTTTCGCCAAAGTGCGCCAAGAAAAGAGTTGCAAGGAAATTGTAAACAGTACAGGAAATCCGGGCTACCGTATTTGGCGATTTAGAGCTCAATTGGAACCACAAAAATGTTTCCATATCCCAGCGCCCCTTATTTTTGCGATTTTGCCTCATTTTCATTAAATTATGATGTTTAGATAAAAGTATAAATAAAATATTCGTACTTGAAAGTTAATTTAGAATAGATGTAGTAAAGGAATGCACAGATTTTTAAGATAAAAATTTTTTCGCCAAATCGATTTTATTGCCAAAAAACTCCAGAAAATCATTTTTTCTAAAACAATCACCTAAGGATTGGCGAAGAAAAATTTGGTTGCCAAAATCAGTATTTGCCTATATTACATCTATACCTTCATTTCCTTCAAATAAACTCTTTATCGAAAATTTAAATTGATTTGTTCATAATAATTGAATATGAATATACTGAATATGTTCTGAATAATTGAATATACAATTTGAATCAACATAGCCATTATTAACTTGTAAGAAAATAGGTAATATGATTACGATTAAAATAAACACCTGTATAATTTTTAAAACGTTTGTATTGACTGTGAACCATCTTATCACGTATTAAAGAAAATATATTACATTTTCATAATAATGAATTATAATCAACTAAAAAAATCTGTCATTTTTAAAAATGAATATATGCATTTTTTTTTAGAATTTTAAAAGAAACATTATCTATTAACAATTCGATATTTTAAGGATAAAAACACAACAAAATTCTTCATACAGATTTATTGATATAACATATTAATCTAAATGATCGTTTAATGTATCGTTTAGTATAACAATAAAAAAAACTGTTATATTAAACGATTTTAAACAATACTTTTTCATTTTATTTATAACATATAAATTTAACAAAACTTGATTAATGCATTCTTAATTTATGACTACTTATTGTAATTCTTTATCATTTTTTTATTACGATAATATATGTATAAATAATGGAAATTTCACTTTATGAGAAAACAAGTTACAAAAAAGACATGCAAAGTATTTAGAAAAAGAAATATATATTAGTGTTGTAAATGTATTAAAAATATATTTATAACTTCATATTTTAATAAACATACATGTCAAAGTCACTATTTGAATTAGTATAGAAAATTTATTGAAACGATGAATTACTATTACAGCTATACAATCTTAAAGCATAGAAATTTTTATAATGACCTACAACTGTTATATGCAGCCACATATATGAGAAATATTAATTATAGCGTTTAGTTAGAAAGGTAAATTTATATAACTGTAAAATTATATATAGAAATTACACAATTAAAAATAATATCGCTAAAAATTAAAATTATGTTTAAAAAGTAAAGAATGAATAAATAAGAAGATTTTATATTCATGTGATTCTTATCATTTTATCGTGATTACTGTAAACTCCATTCAATGTCTTACGAAAATAAATTAAAAGCAAGGTAACGTATTTTACAAAAATAGTGTTTATGCTCATATAATATTAAAAAAAAATATACCAGGTGATATATTTTAGAGCAAATATTTCTGTTAAAAGCATAATTTAATTTCTTTTGCATGTTTGAAGTGATGATACAATTTTTTAACTAAGAATTCAATAATTATTAATTATTTAGTTAGGCTTGATTTGCAATAATTTAATCTAAAAAGGAAAAATGAAACTTTCATTTCTCCAGGACTGGTTCTACAATGAAACAGTTACGTTAGCATAGAATAGTATTCAATAATTTTTGCAGTAGAAAAAAGGCTGATTATTTTTACAAGCAAGGATTATTTAGCGATTTGACCACATCTCCTCCAACTTACATCAGGAAACGTTTATTTTTTATGTCGCATTTGATTTAATAAGAATTTCAATATTTTTAGAACAAGATAATTTGCTTGCTTAATTCCATGGCTTTGTACTGTGTATTTCCAAAACAACTTTTACTTTTATCCCTGATGACTTTATGGGTCTTATAGAAAGTTCAAGGAATTACACATTTATTTTTTATTTTTTTAAAAAAACCATTTAATTCATAGTGCTATTCCATTATTCTATAAACTATTGTTAAAAAAATCAGTTTTATTAAACATATTTTTTTGTATTAGAAAGGTACCATTTCCAACAAATGTAAAAATAATATTAATCGCCAATCATAATATAATGAGTTACTATATTTGGCGAGATTCATTATTCATTGACGTATTTGTACACATTTTTGCCTAATATCCTGCTGTCAAAAAAATTCCAAATACTCTTTTCGTACAATTTTGTCATTCTGAATTACTGAACAAAATGTACTTGAGCCAATGACTATATAACCATGAAGAATTATAAGTACCAGTTTGTAAGGTAATATATTGATCACTGAATGACTTATATCATAAAAATGTCAGTCAATTTAAGGTTTAAAACCGAACTACTTATTCAATAAAAATTTAATTCATTTAAAACTATTCTGCTACAATAAGTACTCTTCTGATGGATCAGAACTTACGATTCTAGCTAAAATTCTATTTGAATTGAAAAATGTTTGCGTTTTATTCAATTCTAGGCATACAAATGTTGTTGGCCAGTCATCCATACACATATTAATACTTAAAATGCAAATAAAACAGTAAATCTTAAGTAAATCAAATGCATTGGTGAATAAATAATGTAACTTCCATTCTTAACGGAGAGAAATCTATGCAAAATTTATTTATACTTGTAGCCCCTTTCTGTCAGTAATATAATGTAGCTCCTTTCTAAAAAGAAACAGAAGTTTTTCATTTATCAAATATGCTAATGAAATAATTTAATAAAGTCTTTTTGTATATAGATACAGACGACTATTGTTCTAAAGTTTTCATCGATGATTTTTTCACAATGTCACCCCCATGGTTCTGTGAAACTGAATGGTTTGGTTTGTCTCTCTACGGTCAATTTGTGCTAATTAGACCGGGGACCTACAGCTTAACGTGGATTCAAAACCACTAACAAACATTCATGCCACCGCCAGTATTCGAACGTGAACCCTGTGGTACCAAAGGCCAGAGAGTTAACCCAATTGGCCATCAGGTCTGTATGAAACTGAATGAGATTGTATCGCATCCAAGAAGAATATCTTTAAACATAAAAAGATATTCTCATAAATGGTTAACCAAAACATTTTAATTAACTTTTAAGAAGTTATTTAACATGTTTGTAAACAATATATTTAATTAATATTTCCATTCTTTTCTTAAGCATTATTTTTTGAATTTTCATCATCTTCAAATAAATAAATTAATAACAATTAAAATACGCATAAAACTAATTTTCCACGATTAATTAACTTTGTGTTATTCTGATAAAACATGGCACAGGATTCCTGTTTTAATATTTTTAGCATGATGATGCCTTTTCAACGTTTTTGTTGATTTAATTGTTGTATTACATTTGATTTGTATTTTGTGAAATAATACATTAACTGCATATTCTGAAATATATATACGCAATTTCTGGACAACAATGAGCTTAAAATGTTCAGTGATGGTATTCTGGATCTTTGATGTTTAACGAATGTATAACTTTGTAAAGGAAATATATGTTAAATCCCTTGGATAATGGAAGTATATGTCATTTTCCCTTGAAAATTCATTTAAATGTAATTTATAAATCAATACTATATTCTATAGAGTTCATCGTTACACAAAATAATACGATTATAAAATCAATAAATAAAAATTTTAACAATTATTAATAATGTCATCTAAACTTTTAAACTTGCTGTATTTATTAACTGTTTTGTGTCCATTTTTTAACGTAAAAGAAATTTCTTATGGAATTTTATATATATAAATAGTGAACTCAATAATTTAGCTAAATTAACTATGCAGTAAAGCTTGTCTGAATGTCTTCTTTGTATAAAATTTTTGAAAAACCATGTCTGTCAAGATTTAACTTGATACCAATTTCTGGTGATTTTCAATGTTTTTGTACGAATTGCAAAGCTTGACTGAACCAAATTATTTAGGATTGACATAAGGGATTTACCATGGACTATCTGCTCCTCAATGCTTACCAGTTTGTGAAATAAACTCATTTAGTTCAGTAATACTGACGCACTAATTACTTAATGGTAAAAAATGGTAATCGTAACAATTGTAATTAAGCTCTTAGTGTAATATTTATAAGCGAGATATTAAAATTAAGCTGTTTTGGAGCAACAGTTGAGGATTTCAGTCAAGCTTTGCAACTGCATAAATGGTGTTGCCAGATTCTCTACTAGCATTATTATCAAGATTTAACTTGATGCCAGTATCTGGTGATTTTCAATGTTTTTGTATGAATTGCAAAACTTGACTGAACCAATCTATATAGGATTGACATAGGGTTTGCCATGGACTATCTGCTCGTCAATGCTTATCAGGTTTTGAAACAAACTTTTTAGTTAACATTGACGCACCAATATACTTAATGGTAATGGTAATTATACTTAATGGTAAAAATTGTGATTAAGCTCTTCGTGCAATATTTATGAACGAGATATCAAAATTAAGCTACTTTTGCAGCAACAATTAATGATTTCAGTCAAGCTTTGCAAATTGCATAAATGGTGTTGCCAGATTCTCTACCTAGCATTCTTTGTTTCAATTGTGTGTTCGAAGCCAAGTGACGTATTAACTATTCCAAATCAAAGTGTCTTTCTCTACCCTCAGCGACTCCCTTCTGTAACTACTTCATCTTAACGGTCATGTTGTCTCAGACTTATATATGAAATAAAATGGAATCACACCACTGTATTTTAATATGCTGTTAAAATTTCTTGAAAAATGAGTAAAGTTTGTTTACTTCTTTGTGTGTTTTCTCATTCTTTAACATTTTCTTTCTTTCAATTTAAGATTATACAATGAACCGTATGTTTTTAACTTAATATAAAGAAGAGGACTTTAACCTTGTTTAAATAGCATTATCTAGTTTATACACCACCCAAAAATAAAAAAAAAATTTAAGTCATTCATGCTCACGGTCAAGCGAATCTGTTTTTTAGTGTGTGTGTGTTTGTCGGTGTGTGTGTATTTCGCTACCTTATTTCCCAGGAAGACTCGGTGATATGTGGATCAGCTGTGTATGTATTTATATTGAGAAATTACCAATTAGTATAACACGTATTTATAACCATTTGGTATCATTCTTTAAGCACATTCAGCGTTTTAAAGATCTTTTATTATTTAATACTGATGCATTACTTATAATTGTAAGGTAATTATATTCTTTATTATTTATTCACTTAAATACGCTAAAAAACGTTTTTTGTGTACTATCACATATTTATGCAACATTAAATTAAACAAATTTTATTTTTATTTTAATATTATAATTGTAATTTTCTTATAGCACAAGTAGGGTAAATCTCAAACCTGATGAATGTTATTTTATGTGGTTTAAAAAAATACCAAAGATTGTTTCTAATAAAATATAATAATGCTGTTAAAATATATAATAATGTAAAAACAATGTATAAGCAATTGAGTACGCATTTGTAAGAGAATTGCACTTTGACTGAAAACAGTTGCGTTAAATGTTTTATTGCCGACTTACAGGGTGTCCGTAATAACTCATTTGAGATCTAAGAGAAAAACGTTCAAGAGGGTCTATGGTCCAATTGCTGCATTTTATTTCAATAATCATACAATTTGTTTTCGTTCGAATAACTATCTATAATTTTAAATTATTTGATTATGGGAGGAAAAAAATGCGTTTTCTCGTTTGGAAAATATAAGAACAATAAACTTGTGAAAATTAATTACAAAACCTTAAAATAGAAAATATGAAAAAAAAAAAGTGCATGTGCAAAAAACGAGATATGTTTACTACATATCTAGCACTAATTTATCTAGGAAAAAGTGCAGATTAGGAAGATCGAAGAAAAAAAATCGAATCATAATGAAGCAAATTTTGGATTTTAGAACGATTAAAATAAAGAATGTAGTTGTAAAAATCTTTAGTAATTTTTGATATTAGGGAGACCAAAAGCAAATCTGATGTTATCATTTCTTAAAAACATAGGTGAATCAGTAACCATTCTTAAAATTTTATTTTTTAAGTCTGAATACTATTGGTGTGACTTTTTAGCAGCAGACCCCCAAATCGAACTTGCACAAGCCATAATGGGATGCATATAATAAATATAAATAATTAGTTTATTAATCAAAGAGAATGACGAATGTTTATTAATAAAAGGATATAGCATGCGAAGACAATTGTTAAATTTACGTTTAGTATTATTGATGTGAGAATTATGTTAGTCTTATATCTAAAATAAAAGCAAGCTATTTAGCTTCATTAGTCCAGTTAATATGTTGATTAAAAAATGATATATATTAGCGGGATGAGCATATTTTATGGTGAACAAGCAGAAGTCTGTCAGCATTTGTCAGATAAATCATTCAATTTTTAATTTTTCACCTGATAAATCAAGCTTCATGTATTTGAATATAGTGCCTAAGTGTGTTTTGGGAGAATTAATGTTAGATAATTATGATCCAACAGTAGTTTCGTCATAGTTGATAGTGACAGAGTTTCCTATTGGAATATCATTAATTAAAATGTTAAATAAAATTGATGCAATGAGAGAGACTTGGGATACGCATGCATTAATGCATCTAATAGTATAGAGTTGTTTCTTTAAGCGTACCAAAAACAGACATAGTGATTCCCGTTTCTTAGTTACTTTGTTTTATTTTTATTATATTAGAATTCAAATCCTATTTAATCATTCAAAGTAAATCTATTCCAGTTTCAATATTCTATAAAAAATGGCAATAATTCAAAACATTTTCTTTTTTGTTCTTGTATTCAAAGTGTAAAATTAACTCGTATGCTAATTTTAGGCTATACTAAATGGATTATGCAGAAGGAATAAACTTACATTATTTATGGCTGACTTAATAAATATATCTGAAAAATAATGCAAGGAGGTAAAAAAGCCAGATAATCTAATTTTTTACAAAAACAGCAAAAAAAACAGATCATAAATTGAGGATACATTCTAATTAGTTAGAAGAAAATAAGGATGTTAGTGCCACTTTTTATCTTTTATTATTTTTTTTTAATAATTTTTATACTTTCTAACAGCAAAATGAAATTTTCTTTTAACATAATGAAATATTGTAATGGAAAGTCTTGTATTTTTTCCTATAAAATTAGCAGAAAAATTATTTTTATTTTAACTTTTTTTTTATCTAATGCATTTTTTACCTTTTATTTTACATTGTGGTCCGAAATTTCCCTAAAGAGATAAATGGAATCCTTTTATTAAAAAACAAAAACAATGTTTTTCTTTATAATTATTTTACATAGCTTTTAAAATATTACAAAGCGAAGGATTTCTAGTTATGAAAAAAAGGATTGTGTGGTAGTTATATTGTGTTATAGTAATGTGGAAAAAAAATTAAGCTATTAGAAGTGTGCATTAATTATAACTGTATGTTATTATTTCAAATTTTACAAAGGTTAATTGAGATAACTAAAGAAAAAAACATTTTATATTGTATATTTATAGCCTTAAATAATAACAGTTTATTTATTTATATGATTATATTTTGCATGCTATTTACTTATTTTGTAGAACCTTTTTTTAATTTAAACTCAACATTAAAATTTAGTTTAAAATTATACTTCACAAATAATTAAACTAAACAATTTATTGTAAGTTAACTAATAATTAGCAATTTTTAGTTGGAAAACATATCCCACAAGTAAAGTTTTTATACGTAATTTAAAATGAAACTTTGGAATATACATTGAAATTGAGAAAATATTTAATTTTGAAAATGTACAATAAAATTCTCCCTTTCTCTCACTATATATGGAGCTACAACCTTCAAGTAATTTTTAAACGTAGCAAATTTTGCATATAAAAACTATAATTATAAACTATAATACTAGCTATTAATATTAAGGTAAAATCGCTGACATTCTTAGCAATTAAATCTTCAAAACTTACATAATTTTCAACTTACCTTGGTATTCCAAATCCTTGCAGAAATCTGTGCTGTTGCGCACCTTTCCTTCAATTATAAGAAATACCTGAAATCTTTGTTCCCGAAATAAAATTCATCAATACCAGTCATCACTAATCGAAAGACTTTGGTTAGCAAAATATCCGCAGTTACAGGAACTGGTAACGAGTGAAATGAATCGTTATTAAAATTAAAGTTTTCTAATTCTTCTAGAACATTCTAGTAGTTGAGTTAAACCCAGTAATTAATATTGTCCTATCAAAACCACGTAATTACTCTTGACTAATCAAAATTAAATGCTACCATTAGTTACCACATTTGATGATCTTCGCGCTATTGTTGCCAAAAAATGTCGCCTAATCAAAACGGTCCCTATTTTGAGATTTGGCCAAATTGATAATCACTAATTAATTTCCTAATAAAGAACTCAGGTGTTGTTTGAAATCTTGAATACTGTACTCCTGAGGAAGTCGTCAATCTTGCAACCCGGAATATTTCGCCAATCTTCCGCCAATTTCTTCAGGGTTACAATACAGGAATTCTTAATTTCTCTTTTTTTTTTTTTTCCGAACAATATAATGACTATTTTTTCTATTTTGATATTTATTCGCAGAATTTTTAATTATATTAAATAAAGAACATTTGCATATATTCTTTTAAATATTTATTCCGATAAATTTTCATTATTCTGAGATTGTTCTTATAAAAAATAAACAATTTTTATGATGTTGCCACTCATAAGAATACGAAAGAAACAAGAAAAACGATTTTTTATTTTATTAATAACTTATATTTGATTATCAAATAATTATTTTTTAATGCTGTTGAAATGATTAAGGTTTTATAGCAACCGTTATTTGAATTCGCACAAAAACGTCGATCGGACGCATTAAATTGTTCTGAGATTTTGTGGTGTTTTTTTTTTAATGCTGTAGAAAGTTAAGGTTTTGTGGCAACTGTTATTTTTAATTCGTGTGGAAAAATGTAACTTTTTAATTTTAGAACGTTAGTTTATAGAATAAAAGCCACTGAAACTTTCTGGGGCTTTCTGATGTTGTTATTCTTGTTTTCGTCACGCACGGACAGGTTTTAGTAAGGCAATGAAAAGGTAATTTTCGCCTCCAACAAAGGATATATCAGAATGAAATGTAAGTTATTCTTTCTTTTTTTTTTCTTCCTTTTTAAATATTTTTGTTTCATCATACGAATTCGGCATCGTAAATAACACAAATATTTTTTGACATATTGGAAAAGAAAAAATTGGTGTGTTAGAGACTAATTTTGGCATAATTTTTATCTTAACAGCGATTATTATTTTGGTTAAAATCTAGAATACTGTACCTCTGAGGAAGTAGTCAATCTTGCAACACTGAATATTTCGTCAATTTCTTTAGGGTTGCAATACTATAATTAGAGGAATTCGTAGCTTCATTTTCCAACAATATAATGACTGTTCATTGTTATTTTGATTATTATTTGCAAAATTCTTTTACTTGCAGTAAAAAGAACAGAAATATATATATTCTTTTAAATAAGAATTCCGATAAATTATCGATTATTCCGAGCTTATTCTTACAACGTACATTGGTCACTAATATAGAGCATAAACAATTTTTTATGAAGTTGCCACTCAGAAAAATTAAAACAAACAAGAAAAACGATTTTTAATTTATTAATAACTTATATTTTATTTTTAAATAATTTATTTCCTTTTAAAGATATTCGTTTAGTTAGGGTTTTGTGGTAATCGTAATTAGAATTCGCACGGAATATTTGAAGCTTTGGCTTTTAGAACGTTAGTTAACGTACTTTTAAAATGTTTCATGATTTCACCGATGGAATAAAACGTTCGTTTTCACCACAGACGAAGGACATACCACAATAAAAGGTAAGTTATTCTCTTGCTTCTTCTTTTTTCTCTTTTGTTAATATTAATTTATCATTTTAATTCGGCTTCGTAAAGAACATGACTTATTTTTTGACATTAAAAAAAAATGGCGAATTAGCGAATATTTTTGGTGAAATTTTAGTGACAGCGATTATTAACTTTGTCTAAACGATACATTTTTGTGAGTTGGCAAAATAAAATTTCACATTATAATTTGGCGATAAAGCGATTTAATTTGGTGTAAAAACCATTTAGGAATAAAATGTTAGCAAAATAATGATATATTTTGGCATTAAAGTGGCGTAAAAAGAAAAACATCAGGATTTTGCCATAATAGTGGCAAAACTTTTTGGTGATAAAGCGATATAAATTGGCTTAAAGACAATTTAGACATAATTTTTTTGTTATAATGATGCTAAATTTTGGCGTAAAAGCAAAAAATATTTGGCGCAAAAGTATTCCAGAGATAAAAGTTTTTAGTGATAAAATTTGGCTATAAAGCATTAACATTCGGCGTAAAAGCACCTCAAAAAATAAAATTCGTTTAGTGAAAAAAATTTGACCATAAAACGATAAATGTTGGCGATAAAACACTTTTTAGCTTAAAAGAACTTATGTAACAAAATTCGCTTGGTAAAAAATAGCGATAACGTATTAAATTTTGTCATAAAATGACTTCAAATAACAAAATTTGCTTAGTGGAAAAGTTTGCCGATAAATGTTGGCGATAAAGCGATAAATGTTGATGATAAAGCATTTCGAGGATTAAAATGTTAGCAGGATAGTTATAATATTTGGCGTTAAAGCGATACAAATTGGCTTCAAACCCTTTTCAGGAATAAACTTTGACGTAATAGCTATTTGGCTATTAATGTTGACGTAATAGCACTATTTGGCTATAAATTATGCATTTTACAATGACACAGAACTTCAGCAGTCACTTTGTTTGTTTACTTGGCAATTTGGCAACCCAGTGAAGGATTTTGGCGTAATATCATTTTACCGCGCAAACTACCTGGCCCATTTATTTCTATGCTTACTTATTGACTTGGCAACTTGGCGATATGTTTGGCACAATGGGTATAGGATTCCACAATTTAACCATTATCTTTGCCTAAATAATACATTTATGTGAGTTAACAAAACATAATTCCACATAATAATCTGGAGTTAAAGTAATTAAATTTGGCGTTAAAACAATTTAGGGATGAAATTTTGGCAAAAGAATGTTATATTTTGACGTTAAAGCGGCAATATATGGCGTAAGAAGAAAACATTAAAATTTTGGCGATAAAGCTATATAAATTGGCGTAAAGACAATTTAGGCATAATAGTGCTAAATTTTTGGCGTAAAAGTCAAGGAATAAAATT
Organism: Caerostris extrusa; assembly: GCA_021605095.1. Taxonomy (NCBI): domain Eukaryota; kingdom Metazoa; phylum Arthropoda; class Arachnida; order Araneae; family Araneidae; genus Caerostris; species Caerostris extrusa. The sequence continues at coordinate 30,146 of BPLR01008348.1, read as the reverse complement.
CTTTTAAATAAAAATTTGGCGATATAGCATTAACTTTTTGGCGTAAAAGCAATTTAAAAAACAAAATTCGCTTAGGGAAAAGGTTTGGCGATAAATGTTGGCAATAAAGCATTTCGAGGATTAAAATTTTGGCAGGATAGTGGCAATATTTGTCGTTAAAACTATAAACTTGGGCTTAAAAGCACTTTCAGGAATAAACTGACATAATAGCTGTTTGGCTACTATTGTTGGCGTAATAGAAATGTTTGCCAAGGAATTTCGGCGAAATAGCGCTTTACAATGACACCGAACTTCGCAGCCATTTTATTTGTTTACTTTACAATTTGGCATCCCAGTGAAGGATTTTGGCGTAATATTATTTATCGCGAAAACTACCTGGTGCATTTATTACTTTGCTTATTCGGCAGATGCATTTGGCACATAGAGTACATAATTCTAGATTTTTACTCAGGTTTTTACTAAACAAAGCATTCAGTGTATTTATTTTAGATTCAAAATGTAACTGAAGTTATAATTATTTAATGTAACTCTACTTTTATAGCTTAAAACAAAAAACTTTTATTATAAAAAAATATAAAATCCCTTTCTTAACATTTACCACATATAGGAAAATATCAATTCTTGACCAGAACATTTAAATATATCACTAAGGTATTTGATTTATTTTTCTCGTACAGAATTATAAATACGTTAACATGTTGCCAACTTTAAAAGACAAATTTACCTATTGTAGAGAAAATAAGGGTTGGTCAATATCTCCAGTTTCCCCCGAGGCTATTACATAATTTTTTATGTTCCAAATATTAGAATCTTTTACGTAATGATTATTTGTTTTGAAAATTAAAAAAAATGCCCTGAATTATTTATTCACGGAATTTTTAAAGCTAAAGAAAAAATCGACTTTTAAGTTAACATCTAAATTAGGATCATTTTTTTCTTTCAATACAAAGTGTTCAATAATTCAAATGCTTTCATAAAATAACGATAACTTTTTAACTAATTTCCGAAAGTAAGTAATTACTTTAACTAACTTTTAAAACTAAAATTGTTAAAGCAATTGTTATCTCTAATAAGTAAACAACCTTACATTGTAAGCAAATTTCACTTCATAATGATATGAGTTTAAAAAGGATATGAATTATTAATATGTATTAAATAATAAAGGTTTTTAAATATGATTTTATGTATATTAAAGTCATTGAATTTACGCGAATGTCTTTCAAAACAAATTTTAGACAATGTTCTTAAACAACCTAAGTTATTTTTTACTTTTTTAAATATGAACCATCTTTTTAAAATTAATAGATTTCATTTTTAAATGCCATTAAATTTCATTAATAAATTTAATAGAAATTTTCTTATTGAAATCAATTATATCATTAAGAACAGTTAAAATATTTTATTTTGATTCATTTAAAGCATAAACATCCACAAAATGTACCTAAAAGTACCTAATATATGAATCTTCAATTTCCTTTCTATTTTTGGGCCTCTAATCATGTTTTATAAAATTATTGCATCTGTTTGCAAAAACATTCTGATATTATTTTAAATATTTAGCAACTGAAATCATGAAAAAGTACAACTAAACTTTTGCTTTATTTCTTACAAATTATTGAATTTTGCGCATGTTTGTGGAAAGTTCTGGTTTATTTAAAATCTTTCAAGAAAATAAATTGAAATCGTGACAAAACTGCTCTGTTTTCTTACTAAAAATGACTGATTTAAGAAAAGAAGTGGCAGACTATCTTAAAGACTATAAAATCAAGGAAATATTTAGCTATTTATCGAAAATGTTGTTTTTCTTCAAGCCTGAAAACCCACTGGAGTTTATGGCTCAAGTCTTGTTGGATCTCAAATCTTCTTTTGAAAATGGCAAACCTAGAGATGTGCTATATCCTGAAGAATCACTGAAAGCTTACTTCAGACTATTAGATCCTTCTGATGAAGGACACATAACTTGGGTCCAACTCAAATCTGCAATGCAAGTACTGGGAATAAGAGATGTTGAATTTCCTATTTTAAAGCAAGGTGCTGTTACGGTGGAAGTGTTTTTGGATATGTGTCAGAAAAATTTTGAAAGAAGTCTTACTAGATCAGAAAAATAAATGCTAATTGTTTAAAAAAAATATTATGAGCGTCTAATTTTGGTAGATGAAGCTTTTAAGTTAGAATTTACTTCAAGATAATATCGAGATTTTTGCCCACCAATTTGCTGAATAAACAAATAATATAAAAAAAAATTTTAAGTCAATTCCGACATTTTTTCACTATCTTGCAGAAAGTCCTTTATAAATAAAGTTGAAATTTTCCTCTTACATCTGCCGCCATCTATTGGTAGATGCATGCAACTTAAATCTAAAAAAACTAAAATTAATTAATTAAATTTAATTAAGAATTAATATTTGAAAAAAACTGTATTAATATCAAGTGTCATCCACTGCAAGTTCAAAAAAATGTATTCGAACTTGAGTGGAGAAATAAAATGTATTTTATTAACTATTAAAAATTTGAACAAGATATATATAGCGAGTGTATGAACTAATATTAGGAAATAAAAAATGGCTACTAATTAATGAAATAGTGAAATTACTACAATAATTTCGATGATAATTAATACGATGAATTTAGCTACTAATTAAATTACTTCAAGTGAGAATTTTAGCTCGATGAATTCAATCAAAACAAATATCAATAATAGTTCAATTAAAAATGTTAAGCCTCAAATAATGGAAAAAAGGGGTTGAAATATAGAATACTGAACCCGTGAGATAGTCACCAATCTTGCAACCAGAAATTCAAGCCTTGTCCCGTTAATTTCTTTAAGGTTACAATACTTTAATTAGAGAATTCGTTATTTCTTCTATTTCCTAACAATATAATGATTATTTTATTGCTACTTTGATTATTATTTACAGAATTTTTATTTAAAATAAATAGGATCAGATATATATACTTTTTAAAACAATTTTTCAGAGGTATTATAGATTCTTCAGAGAATATTGTTATAACGATATGTTGGCCACTGATATAGAATATTCAACAATATGATGTTGCCGCTCATAAAATTATGAAATAAACTACAAAGACGACTTGTTTAATTACGACAACTTTACATTATTAATAACATATATTTAGTTATCAAATTTTTTAATGCTATTAATATAATAATAAAGGTTTTTGTGGCAACAATTATTTGAATTCGTGCGATAAATATTACTTATTAATTTTAGAATGTTACTTCACAGACGAAAACTACGCTCGAACGTATTAAATTTTTTATTGTGGTTTTGTGATGTTCTTGTTCTTTTCTTCATTTATTTGATATGGCTATGTAAGGAAACGTTTTAGTGAGACAACAAAAAAACATTTCCGTTGCAACAAAAGATCTATCAAAATAAGATCTATGTTTCGCTATTATGCGAAAAAATATTTTATGTTCTTTACGATGCCGAATTCGAATGATAAACAATATTATAAAAAAATCATTCGAATTCGTCGTCGTAAAGAACATAAATTTTTTTTAATAGCAAAACAAAGAAAAAAATATGGCTATTAGCGTAATTTTAGCATAATGACGATTATTATCGTAGTCAAAATGATACATTTTTTTCTTTTGAGTTAACAAAAAGAAAACTGCACATGATAATTTGGCGTTAAAGCGATAAAATATGGCGTAAATGCAATTCAAAAAATAAAATGTTGTCAAAATAGTGTTATATTTTGATGTCAAAAGCGATATAATTTGGCATAAAAAGCAAATCAGTAAAATTTTGCCACAATAGTGTTAAAAATTTCGCGATAAAGTGATAAAATTTGGCATTAAAGAATTTTAAGAATAAAATTTTGGCATAATAGTGATAAAATTTAATATAAAAACAATTTGAAAAATCAAGTTTTAACTAATAGTTGTTTGGCAACTAATGTTGGCGTAATAGCGATTTTTGGCGATGGATTTCTGCGAAATAGCGTTTTACAATGACAACAAACTTCGGCAGCCATTTTGTTTGTTTACTTGGAGACCTGGCATCCTACTGATGGATTTTTGAGTTATATCGTTTTACCGCGAAAATACCTGCAGCATTAATTATGTTTGTTTACTTGGCGATATGATATCCTGGAGATTGATTTGGCAGAAAGGGTACAGGATTTTAGGTTTTACTGCTGCTGCTTCTAACCCACCTAATGAAAACAACTAAATTTACTTTGAAAATTTGACATTATTTAAGTTAGAATAAATGTATACCCGTAATGTATACCCCGCCTTATACCAACATTTTTTGGGATAAGTCGCCAAAAATAATGCGCATAATATGTTCTTTGATATTGGAAGAAATCAAAGAATAAATTATGCTAACATTTAATTCATAGATGTGGCAAATTAGGCGGTTTTCAAAATCCTGCCAAGACAAACAAATCCATTATGCGTTTATTCGTACAAAATATGGGTGCGACTCATTGACAGCAATAACGTGCATTAAAAATACTGTAGGGCATTTCAGAAAATACGCTGGTGACGATTGCTGTGATCACTAATTTTTAGAAATAAAGAAACTCGATGTTGATAACGAGAACATATGCAAGTGTCTCGCATCTGTAAACAGATTGTTTTTTAGGAATGTTTTTGGATTTACCATGAAAACTTCTCAATATGGGAAAAACAAAAAGTCCTTCCTAACTGTAATCCATGTAGCCACAGATAGCTTAGAATGGTAAAGATCAGTTTAATGGTGGATGAGGGGAAACGATTTCTTGTTAGGGATGCTAGACAGATAAAGTCTGTTCAAAACTAATTTGAATGAAAAATATAATAATTAATTTGTAAATTTGTTTATCTAGCTTTTTTATATCGTGTAATCTAACAATTTAAGGATTAAAAATTAAAATTCTTTTTATTGCTATTAAAATCTATCTTAAATAACATTTTTCACTTATTATGTCACACTTTTTAAATCAACCCGACTTGGCCGTTCCCAATTTTCTACGCGATCGGTAGTCGAACTCTACATAAAAAGGAGCACGAGGTTCACCTACTACAAATAAACGGAATCGAACATTTTACGTCAAGCATCAAACCTTTGTAATTCTTAAAAATTATATCAATGAGTTCATTTTTTTTTCTTTTCGAATCCATTGCATTTTTTTTTTATCTGTTCATGAGAGAAAAATTAGGATACAAATTTATTAATTTTTAATTAAATATAAAGCATAATTTTTTTAAATAAAATCAAAGTTTTATAAATAAATCGGTGTTCCACTAATTAGAAATATTAACAACTAGATTGCAATGAAAATCAATATTTTTCTGGAATTTTCCTACATTTAAGTGTTGATCGATATTTTCCCCATCATACCTACGATACTTTACGTTTTCAATAACAATAGATTAAAAACTGTGAAAAAAAAAAAGATTTTAAATCAAGATCGCATTTACTGTCATCAAGGACAAATCTAGATATTTTAAGTGAAAGATAATATCAATCTTTAATTTTGTTTACCACACTCAAAACGAGCTTTGTAATCTCAATTTAGTTCAAGATAAACATTTTCATTTTCGCTCGGGTGAAATGGCTGGAAATCGACAGAAAAGTGGGTGAGATTCGTGGTAAAAATTCCCATACACCTTCGTCGGCTGGCTTCTCGCCAAGTCAGCTGACGCAAAGCGAGAACTCGGTGCCAAAATCCCAATGACAGACACCTACTTTCTGAAGAAGGAAGATGTTAGCGTACTGCATGGATATTTATCACGTTGGCGGAATTAGCGATTTTAATGGAGGTATGGTAATCCGTTAATTTTTTCATGTTTTGTGATTTCATTTTAACTACTTTTTTATTATTATTATTAACATTTTTAAACGCAACAGCTTATAAAATGCATTCAAAGAACAGTTTTTAAAGTTAGGCGTCCTTCAAATAAAATTTGTTTACTGTTACCAAACATATAAATAAACTTTAGACTAAAGGTATGAATTTTGGCCATTTTGTTTTTAATTTTTTACTTTTTACAAATAATAAATTAAATTAATAAAACTTATTGTTGTTTCCAAACTTCATAGGGATAAAAATTGAATAAATAATATTTACTTATTTTATTTAAAAACAGTAATGAATAAAAAAACGATTTCCAAATCTTTAAAATTTGAATAAATTTCTTTTTTTTTTTTTATTATCAAATATCATTATTTGAGTTACAATTGATTCACAAAAATTTACATAAAATAAAGTTATTTTCATCATATTCATTGTTTAAACTTTTATGTCGAGTTTATAATTTAACTGTTTTTTAACAACTGAGGCACGATTTACCTTCAAAATTGCATTAGTCTTTTTTTTTAAAACAAATAACATTTTTATTAAAATAATTATAAAAAATAAAGAATTTGAAATTTCCTACTCACAAACACACAAGTTTTTGTTTTCTAAATATTTAGATAATAATCCTGCAATTGCCGATGTAATAATAAACCAAAATTTTTATTCATTTCTTTACAGGCGCAGTTATCATATAAGAAATTTGTATGTTATCAATATTTTTTTTAAAAATGTAAAGAAAAAAATAATTAGTCAATATTATGAAGTACTAACTTTAACACATATTTTTAATCTGTTTTTATGATTTTTAAAAACCGGAAATAGATTACTATTATTAAATGTAATAAAATCTTTTTCATTCATTCTTCATACAACAAAAAAAAAAAAAAAAAAAAAAAATAAAAAAAAAAAAAAAAAGCAAAAAATACTTGTGCTATATTTAAAACATTAACATTAATGTAATATGAATTCATCATCTTATAAAAGGGAGCACAAACTTACAAATGCCGAAAGGCCGCATATTTAACTTGTCCAGGACATCTCAAGAAAAACTCCTGGATCTATAATATTAATTACCAATCTATAACATTAACTATAAACATTTAAATATTCCAAATACACAGCAACGGCTAAGTTGTTAATCAAACAGCAAATTTTTTCTTTGATAAAATTTTAGAGTTTTTCTGTTGGCATACTAGAAACTTTATTTAAAACATTCAGGCCACTAAATAATTTTCTGTAAAAAAACTATGAATTCATCATCTTATAAAAGAGTAGCACAAAAACTTACAAAAGCCGAAACTCTTGCCGACATATAAACACACTAACTGTAAAAACTGTTTCGATAATTATACTAAATAATCACATTTAGCTTTAAATCATCTAGAATACTGAAAACTGATTAATATTATCAAGCTAACCATATTTTCCATAGTTATACAATTTTTGCATTTTTGCTGTCTATTTATTATAATTCATCAAAGTAAAAAACATGGATCAATTCATAATATATTTGCTAATTACATGATAATCTATAAAAAAATTATTATGATGATTCATCAGATGCGTTCTCATTTCCATAAAACTTTTTTCGTCATATTCGGTTGAACAATTATTATGATTTATTTTAAGCATACAGTATATCAGTTCTTTTATTTACTGGGATTATTGTTTATTGAAATATTGTATTAGAGTAAATAGTTAATTAATACATATCTGATACAGCCGTAATTTAAATAAATAAAAACAATCTTTATGGGCAAGATATATTCGAAATCCAACATGTAAGCATCTAGAGGTAATCATTCACAAATCAATTATTTGAACAAACCTTTTTTAAATAAACTTATTCGATTTTACTAAATTGTTGATAATATCTTTTTTATAATATAGTTATAATTTTAGAAGTTCCGCATTAGTTACAGAAATTAATAAAAGTAAAAATTACCAATTCTCTAATAGAAGGTAATGCGATATTTTCTGAATTTACTTAATTTAGATTCAGTTTTCATTTTCCCTATTCAAAATTTCATTAAAACTACTTTAGTTTATGTAGTGGGGGAAAAACATAACAGTAAATATAATGATAATTCAATAATAAGAAGATATAAAATCGCATAGATTAATGTAGCAATAATAAAATTTGATTAAAGTAATAGAAAAAGATAATAACATTTAGTAATAAAATAAATGAAAAATATCACTTTAATTTACAATAGTTAATTATAGAAATAAAACAAAATGGCATAAGATGCAAAAGAAGAAACTTAATTATAAATTGGATTTTTCATTAAATTTCATTAATGAACTTTTGATCAATGAAACTTATCAATAGAAGATCAATGATGTCCATCAATGACTTTTCATTGATGGACTTTTTCAGTACACTAAATTAAAAATAATTAAAAAATATATTGAATAATACTATTTAATCATATGCTCTCTTTTTTACATAATTCTTACAACGTATAATCTTTTTTCAGATGTTTTGGATAATATTTTCGTTGTGGATCTTTGTTTTACCAAAATATCATTCAGCCCAAAATATACCCGAATCTCAAGATGAGCCTGATTCATTTGGAGTACCAACATTACTTCTGGGCTCCCTTCATCTCACATTGTCATCAAAACTTTTATTAGACATACAATCACCAAGGTCTCAAATTCTGAAAGCTTACTTAGGATGGTTACCTCGAAACAGCAATATGAGTTACAAAAGTTGCTCTGGAGACGATGCTTCACCAGAATCGATATGCTTACGATATGGAAAGGATATGAGATTGCTGGTTACCCAAGACAATGCTGATAACTGTGAAGAGGAAAGCATGTCCTGCCACGCTGTAGAATGTCATAAAATACATTGGACTAACCATATTGGAGGTGCCATGGATTGTGTTTTACTAGGGGACGATGACTGGTATGGTGGTGGAGAAATGATCAATCAGCGATGGCCCATCCAAGAAGAAATACGTCCATGGTATCCAGCTGTGACTGGTGATCCATTGCATCATCTGTCTGGTAATATTGTTGAAAATCTTTGGCTGTCTTCAAGTGGTTTCTCTATTTATGTTGAGCATGATGTACCACTATTTGTGAGTTTTAACGAGAGCGGTAGTGGGAAGCTATGTTTTACAACTTCTTCCAAAAAGCATCCATATGATATAGAAGTACAAGAAAAGCAAGAGTTAGTATATACTATTTGTTCAGCAGAATCGATAAAGGATTCACTTATTTATAGTATGCACAAATGGATTGAAAGGCCTATGGATGTTCCTAATGAAGGGATGATTCATTATCCTGTTTGGTCAACTTGGGCCAGGTACAAGCGTAACATAAACGAAAGTATAGTACTGAAATTTGTTGAAGAAATAAAAACAGAAAATTTTCCTATTAGCCAAATAGAAATAGATGACAAGTGGGAAAAGTGTTATGGGGATCTAGATTTTGATTTGGATAAATTTCCAAACGCTGAAGCAATGGTGAGAGAGCTACAGCTGCCGACGACATTATGGGTACACCCATTTTGCAATACAGAGTGTAATCAATACGAAATAGGCAAAAAGAATGGATACTGGGTAAAAGACGTTAAAGGTGAACCTTTAGAAATAAAATGGTGGAATGGCGACTCATCCGCTGTGTTAGACACTACAAATAAAAAGGCCGTTGAATGGTACGTAGAAAGACTCAAATTCCTTCAATCAAAATACGGAATTGCATCCTTTAAGTTTGATGCCGGCGAAGTTCTTTGGATGAATGAAAATTTTGTGTTGCATGATCCAAGAGCTAATTTACAACCCAATCTGTATTCTAAATCATATGCTGAGATTGCAGCAAGATTTGGTGATAGAGTTGAAGTTAGAGTCGGATTTAATTCTCAACATTTGCCTGTATTTGTTCGAATGTTTGACAAATTTTCTAATTGGGATTATGCAAACGGATTAAAAACTTTGATTCCAAATGCCTTGCAACTGTCAATAATGGGATATTATTTCATTCTGCCGGATATGATTGGTGGGAATAACTATGGAACATCAGGCAGTTCTTTACCTGATCGCGAACTTTACATTCGGTGGATACAAGCTACCGTATTTCTGCCTGTGATTCAGTTTTCAATAGCACCGTGGGATTATGACGACGAAGTGGTAAGCATTGCAAAAAAGATGGTACTGCTTCATGAAAAATATTCGAATTACTTGTTAAGAGCTGCAATGGAAGCAACAGCTACAGGAAATCCAATCATTAGACCACTTTGGTGGATAGCTCCAGATGATGTCGATGCTCTAAGAACAGATTCACAGTTTCTGGTTGGAGATGGAATTTTAGTTGCCCCAGTTTTAGCAAAAGGAAAGAAAAAGAGGAACATTTATCTTCCTGAAGGAAAGTGGACAGATGTTCAAAGAGGTAAAAACCCACGAGGGACCTCAGTGGTTGTTTGGTTATGATGCGCCACTGAACTTTCTACCGTTTTTTATGAAGCACTCTTAAGCATATCAACGTTTTAAATGAAAGATGGTTTTTTTCGCTGTTCATTTATTAAAGAGGTATATTTTTATAAATATATTTTCTTATTCTGTAAAGATAAAGCATTGTAATATAACTAAATTTTATAAATATGTGATATTTTCTTGTAAAAGTTTATTTGTAAAACATCTGAAGTGAATGTGTACCTGAAAACATTTTGATTATATAAATGGAAAATTTTATTCGTTAATGATTCAAAAATTACTTAAAAATACAATATTCAAGAAATATTTAATATTAAGTTCTCAACTCTTAAATTGAAATTTAATTTATGAATAATTTAAATTGAATCTCAAAACCGTTCAAGTCAAATGGCCATTTTGAATTTCCTCAGTAGTTAATAAAAAGAAGTATTTATTCCTTTTCAACAATAATTTAAAATAAAAAGATCACATTATCAAAGAAAAATATTATTATACACATTAATTAGCACGTGAAGTTAATAAAATTTTCAAATACAATTTTTCTAGGACTGTGAAATTAAAACATTTATACATATTTTCTGACATATGTGTGGTTTATCATCATTTTCCCTGAAATGAATGTAAAAATGAAAACTTCATTTCATCAAGACGAGTAAATTAATGAAAAAGCTGAATAATTTCTTAAAATTAATTTGTTTTCATTTAGAAAGCCTCTTGAAGATGAAAATTTGTGTCTTCAGATAGATAAATGTAGTTATTAACTTAAACTGAATCATCCATCATTGTCATTTACAGAAATTATGTTTCTAAATGTCAAATGCAGAAAAAGCGGAAAAATTATTTTTAAAAATCACAATTTTTCCACTTATTCACCGTTATAATTGAAGTGTGGCGCCATCTGTTATTAAAATATTTTAATATCTAATTTCCAAAATAATTTTTAATAAAGAGATTCAAATTGATTTAATCATAGTTATAGTAGTATTTTTATGTATAAAATTTTTGCCAATTATCTAATTATATCCTACTAATTACATAAAATTGTTGACGTTATCTATTTCCACTTGAGGAATAAAAATCTCATGGGAATTTCATGATTTAAATTAATTTTTACATTATTATACATATTATTACACGTATTTGTAGACATGTATATGCATTAAATAATTTAAAATATTTTTTATATCCAAAAATAATGAACAATTTTGAGAAAAACTGATCTTTTAACATTTTTATTAAAAATACATAACATAATTGTTTGAAAATATAAATTGCCTCTTTTAAATAAAATCATTACAGAATTTTAGAAAAAAAAAGTTACATTTCTTAAATCATTTCTATATTGAGATTTTAAATGAAAGATTACCACTGAGCATACGAACACTCACAGCTCATAATCTAAAGATTTGGAAGCTTTTTATTTTGTTCATCTGCATCTTTTAAGTTTACGACTCTTTCAAAAATATTGAATCCATGTTTATGTCAATATTAAATAGACGTTTTGTTCTCGAAAAAGTGTTTGTTAAAAAAAAATATGATAACATGCAGGTTTTAATTTGTTTTTACTAAAAACAGACTGGAGTGGTTTTGTGGATGAGTCTTTAAACATATCAATTACACATTATCACTGTGCCTAGAATTGATATACTTTACAGTATTGGTAATACTGTGTGTGAAGTTGGGTAACTTATAATAACAAAAATAGAATAATAACAAAAAGTGAGCTTCCTCCTATTTGGAAGGAACTAATATTTGGCTATCATTTCCTGTTCTTTTGGTGCTAGAATTGGCGTTGCATCGTCATTTGTTCCTTTTCACGTGTATGTTTTTAGAAAGGCAAGTAAATACTTTATATTAAGATAAACTTACTTATTATTCAAAAATACAAAAAGTCAAAATACTATAAGTCACAAAAATATATATATATATATATATATATATATATATATATATATATATATATATATATATATATAAATATTTAGTTATATTAAATTTGCATTTATTTAGAGCTTAAAAAAGCAAACGTTTGTTCTGAAAACCTTTGTATGATAGGATAAAAGCTATTACCATTGTAGACGGAAAATAATAAAAGACATGCTTATAAGTAATTCTGGATGGATTAAAATGATTCTGATCAATAGATGAGTATTACAGCAATTTATCTAAATAAATGTGACGTATCTAACTAACTACATTTTTATACAGGCCGCTATATAAATCAAATATGAATTGCAAAAAGTTAATAAAAATGTTTTTAAAATATTTAATAATCCATCAACATAGAAAATGCATCACTTCCTTCGTAATGTAAAAGAATAGAGCTCTCCTTTCACAAATATCTCGACTCATAGATAGACAAAGGTTTATTAACCATTTTTCAGTGTCATGCAAGTAAACAAAACAACCGACTCCACAGAAATCAACGAGAGATTGACCACTCTGTACCCTGTCACGTGTAGAACATTCAGACTTCAAACTGACAACTGCGATTACTTTTTCATAACTATTTCATTATTTTTTTAAATTTTGCTTTCGAACTGTATCTCTTAAATTTTCTTCTCTTTCAAAAACATTTTAATTAATATTTCGGCCAATATTACACAAACCTTTTCTTTTGCTAATACGGCTTGTTAAATAAATGCGAAAATAAAAAAAAAAATCCTTTATTTTTTATTTTAAAAATGACTGGAACTGCTTTATAGAACGAATGTCTAAGCTTCTTCAACTGCATCCCATTGCCTAGAATTGAACCACCGCTATAATGAACGAGGGGCAACGGGCAATGGCCGTACCGGTTACGGAGTTCCAAGGTGGTTTTAAGAACCACAAAACCTCCACATCTTAAAATAGTTAACACATTTGCATATACTGAATTTACTTAAATTAATGTATAATGAACGAATATCTCCATTGGAAGCATCTGGTCGGTTCGTATTTCTTTCCTTTCTTCTTCGAATCCAAATGTACGGTTCCGATGTTTGAAGTGTATATTATGATTTTATTAGATTTTTTTTGCTGGTTGGCAACATAAAAAATATTGAGGTTGGGAATCAGGATTTAGAGGGAGAAAGATCGAAGTGCGATGTGATCGTGAAGGCATGCTGATGCAAATAGTTTTGTTAACGATAGAATTCACGAGAAATATTCATCTCTGCTATTTAGTTCATATTGAAATTAAATATAAAAACATGTTATTTAAATTTTGACGTTTGTGTGGAAGTTTTCTTATTACAAGAATTTCCAAATTGAAGAAGCTCGTTCGAAAACTGGTAAGTAATGTTGAAACTTAAGTTCCGTAGCTTTATTTGAATTGGCACGATAAATCAATAGGTCAGAAGGGTATTCCGCGGATGTTTAGTGATAAAATTAAAAGGTAAATTCTCAGATGCTTCCTCAGGATGCGTTTTTGCTGAAATTCTGTAACGTAATGTAATTCCAATTCCGTAAGATATATCCATCGTGCACTTTGAATTACGTTTAATCAACATGTTTAACTTTCTTATGTTAATTGATTCAGATTAAAAGTCCCAATTTGAAAACAAATCAATAAAATATTTAGAATCGATAAAAAAGTCTTAGTAAATCAAATATTTGCTAAGTTTTAGATTTGTTAAAACAATTGTCTTTGCGCTAGGGTTGTTGATGTACTTTCCTTATTTTAAAAATTAGTTTTAGAAATTTCTTTTATACATTTGCATATTAAAATTGCCATATGTCTCATTATCTTCAATCGCATATTACAAACAATTGTGAGTCTATATCTCATATATACATTCAATCGCATATTACATATGTCTTATATACATTCAATCGCATATTACATATATCTCATATATACATTCAATCCTTCCTTATTTTTAAAATTAGTATTACATATATCTCGCATATATACATTCAATCGCATATTACATATATCTCATTTATACATTCAATCACATATTACATATATCTCATATATACATTCAATCATATTACATATTTATACATTCTCGCATATTACATATATCTCAATATACATTCAATCGCATATTAACTATCTCATATATATTCAAATATATAATATATCAATCGCATATATCAAGTTTCAATTTTTACACTAATATTGTAAACTGAAGCATTTAACTTGATATAGAGATCTTATATATTTAACATTACGGAGAAATTTTTTTTTGTACTAATCTTTTTTTTTCTCTAAATCCTAAACATACTACAGGTTTCCCAATTTTTGATCTTTTTCGACCTTTTGACTTGTATTTGATACGGCTTCAACTGATGTAAAAGTAGAAAACTAGTTTGACAAATTTGGAAGTTCTTCCAAGAGAATTTGTTCATGGCTGTAATTAATTTTGGTTTCTTATATAGTACAAGGAGATATCTGATAAATACGAGCTTAAATTTATATTTAATTTTAAGATTCCAATATTAATCTGATATCAAATTAACCTATCTTATTATGTTTTCCGATGTATTAAGTTATCCTTTTTTAGGTAAGAAATTCATATTTTCATCGTTTTTTTTTTTTTTTTTTTTTTATCTCTAACTTATGGTGAATGTTTTTTTTTTTTTTTTTATTATATCAGAACACTCACAGAAGAATTTCCCAAATGATTGATTTTCTTGTCATATGGATGATTCATAGGGGTTGTTTAAATAAAAATTTTCGAGTTTGATAATTTTCATTTGAAAAAAAAAAAACATTAACCTCAATTCATAATATTTTTATTCCTATTTCATTAATATAATTTTTTTTTCCTAAGAAAATAACATGCTGTGAATATAATGTAGATTTAAGTTCATATTTTCGTGAACTTTTCAAATTCCAACCTTAAGAAAATTCTTGAACATTTATGAAAAATTTAAGAAATTAAACTGCTAATCAAATTTCTACAAAAAGTCCCTTAGAAAAATAAGTAATCTATCCTCATTATTTTGATATAGCCAGAAGATCTATCACAAACATCAAAATTTGATAGAAATCTGTATTTTTCAATTCGTGATTAGTTTTTAGTAGATATCATTAAATTTATTTGAAAATGATTTTTTATCGCATTTTTGGTGTGCATTTCAATCCTTATTTGAAAAAACGTTAGAGTAAACAAAGAATAGAAATTAAATTAAAATGTGCCAGTGTCGCACAACAATGAAAATTATCTGGTAGAATTTTTTTTTTCCCCAAAAAATTTAACACCTGAAATTCATTACTTCTATCTGTATCATTCTAAATTGGATATCGCAATTTACTAAGGAAAGCGTGGGATAACATATCGGAAGAAAAATTTTTGCTTGCTAAATCATTGAAAAGATTAATTTCATTACAAATTATTCCAGCCACAGACTGCAATATGCAAAGTTATGACGCAAAAGGGTGACTCAGAATGGATGTCACAAGCCTTAACAAAGATGCAGAAATACATTTTAGCATAAGAATGGGTTGAAATGCGTTATTCATGCAAGCCGAAACACAAAAGCATGTAACAGGTGGGCTGAAAAGTTCGTAGGCTGACACATAGATGGGGCTACTAGTATTAAATCCATATGAATTTTAATTAGCCCTAACCTTCAAAAGACACGTGTATAAATTTGACAGCTTTTACACCATTAGTATGTGAGTTATAGCATTTTTAGTGTCCATCACGTGCTGACTGACGATTGACTCGGTGGAAATGTATTAGTATGTGAGTTATAGCAGTTTTAGTGAAGCAACTTTGTTAGTTTGAAAAAAATGGATAAAAAGAAATTTCGTGTTAATAAAGAATTGCTTTTGGGCGCAAAAATACTATCCATTCGTTTTGTTTTGATAAACATTATTCGGACCTTGCACCCGGTAAATCAACCGTAGAGAAGGGGTTTGCTCAATTTAAACGAGGCGAAATGAGCACCGAGGACGATGCACGCAGTGGACGCCCCAAAGAGGCTGTTACCGACGAAAACATCAAAAAGTCGACAAAATAATTTCTGATAACCATAAAGTGAAGTTGACCGAGATAGCTGAGACCCTAAAGATATCAAAGGAACGTGTGGACATATCGTGAATGAATATTTGGATATGCGAAAGCTCTGTTCAAAGTGGGTGCCGCGCTCCGAGTCGCAATCGACCCAAAACAACAACGAATGGATGATTCTAAGCAGTGTTTGGAGCTGTTGAATCGTAATAAACCCGAATTTTTGCTTCGATATGTGACAATGGATGAAACATGGCTCCATCATTTCACACCGGAGTCCAATTCCAGTCAGCCGAGTGGACTGCACGTGATGAACACTAAAAATGCTATAACTTCACCAAAAATTCTATAACCCACATACTAATAGGGCAACAACTGTCAAATTTATACACGTGTCTTTTGAAGGTTAGGACTAACTAAAAATCCTATGGATTTGATACTAGCAGCGCCATCTGTGTCAGCCTACGAACATTTCAGCCCGCCTGTTAATTTCTTTTATATATGTAGTTGTGTATTTACTCGGATTTTTTTTACAACTGCTTAAAATTGCTACTACAGACAATACCACTTTTCCATTAATGCTCATATTCATAAAATATGAGCATTAATGAAAATATTAGTGACAGTCTTATAAGGTGGGAGGTACTTTCCCATTAGTTATTGCCATATTGGTACAACACACCGTATCATTGAACCTAGAGCTGAGGTAACATTTACAGTTTCGGAACGATGGCATATTTGTGTATTCTCTCAATAGTGGTGAAAAGTAATGATTTAGGTTTTAAATAATCTTTAAAGGAAAGAAAATATTGCATTTATTTAATCAATATATTCTTCATCATTTTGTATGACATTTGAAGATTATTGGGGCAACTTTTAATTTCATCTTTGAAGAACTTCGTTGGTGTTCCAGCAAAATATTCATTTAGATAATTTTCTATCAAGAGTATAATACTGAAATTTTGCGTATAATAATATGATGTGGCTATAGCTAGACTATGAGTTTGATGAGGTAAAATCGCTCATCCAAATTTTCCGGCTTTTCTTGAGGCCTTTGTATTGCGTGAGGCCGTGCGTTATCTTTGCAGAAAAATTAAACCTCTTTCATTGAGTAATGCGGGAGTCATTAATGTAAAGCCCATTTTAGCCCAGTCCACTTTTCATCTCAATCACTATACTCTTTAAAAGGCTGAATTTTGTTTTGACTTAGTGCGTGCAAATATAAACTCTTTATTGACGGTTTTGTTTGTCGTTCTACTATAGAGTAATTTTTTTGCATACTTTTTAGGTCCCGGTTTAATTAGTCTAAAGTTTAACGTGGATTCCGCACCGCTAACAAACATCCGTGCCACCGTCAGAGTCGAATCTGAAGCATATGGTACCAAAGTCCAGAGGGCTAGTCAATTGGCCATCAGATCGTCGTTGACGGCTTTGAGCTGTAACGCTCATGTGAAATCTAAATACCAGCTCGAGAAACCTCTATCACTTTTAGGTGTTTTATTACTGTTCTTTATGCATAGTGGAGTCTACCAGCTAGTTCTGAATTTTACATAAGGGGTTCTGACTCTACTACTACTACTACTACTACACCACTGTGCCTAGAGCTGAGTTGCCCCTATACACTTTGGGAATGATGTGGTGAGAAGTCTGATTGGGCTGTGTGACTCTCTCATAAGACCAGTACTTAGGGCTTAAAATGGATTCCGAACCACTACAAACATTCATGGCACTGCCGGAATTCAGAACCTAATGCATGTGATACCGAGAGCCAGAGCGCTAGCCACTCGGCCATCAGGCCCCCTGACTCTACCATTGCTTTTAAGTCATTATTTATCTGCAATGGCAGAGCAGATCTCTATACATTTTAAAGATTAAAATTCTCTTCCCGGAACTTTTACGCCAACAGTCTAAACTAAAAACAACCTAATATGACGAATATGCAACTTGTCATTCCATCAATTTTCTGAAAAATAAAAATAAAATCGAGTGTAGAATAATGGGTATGGTATTAAATTGAACATAATTTTAAGTGAAATCGAATTCGGACATTTATATTGACTTGAATTTAGGTAAGTTAAAATCCCGGATTACTTTCCGTTCAATTCATTTATTTATCAAAGTTTGTGTGTCCTTTTTATTCACGACTCAATTTACAACCAAATTTTATCAATATGAGGCGGAGATATTTCTATACTAAATCCTTGGTCACATTAAAAACATTCGACATAGAATCAATATTCGTTAAAAAAATAAATATTATATTAATTTTTTAATCTGTGTTCGGCAAAACAGCTCTATATCGCAAAACGGCACTACGTTTACATGCTTAAAATTAAATCCTCATGCAAAGCATGTACTTAAATACATGCACTTTTAATTTTTTAAAATAATTATTCTTGTAAAAAATTGACAGGCCCGGTTTTTATTGTTAAATTTGCAGTGCTAATGCTATTTAAGATAAAGTTGCTTTAGCCATAGCTAGTTGGCGATGCTTGAAGTTCAGAAATGCATGAAAATTAAACTTGCTTGCAAACGATTAGAAACAAGGAATTGATATCTAGTTTTAACAGATAAATAAATATAACTTACACAATAATATGTAATTTTGGTTCATTAAAATGATACTAATAAAAATAAAAAATATTGCACCTTGAATCGAAACATTTTCTAATATATATGTAATGCATTTTCTTTATATTTATGGAATACAGTAATTCAATATACAAATTAAAATATATTTTACTGACAATTTACTACTTACACATACATGATATGAACGAAAAAGAAGCATAGAAAATAAACATAGAATTTCGAATGCAAACAAATGAAGTTATAGCAAAAAAGGTTATGTTTTGAAGATATATTGCTGGCACTTCTGTACATCTTGAAATCCACACGAGCAATGAAAAGATAGCCAATAGTTCTGTTAAAATTTAACTAACCGAATATAGTTCCATTAAAACAGTTTTTAAATATTTTGAATTTTTAATTCTAATTGAATATCTTTTGAATCCTAAGCGAAGCCGGGTTAAATAACTACTTTTAATATATTTTATAAATTACCTAATGACAAATCTCTTATCTAAAACGCCTCTAATTATAATGAAATCTCTCTTTTTTCTTGTCGTTTATTGCCAGTCCCATTCTTGGCCCGCTGATAACGTCCAATGTTGAGGACAACACAGATTGGCACTCTCTTATGGCATATATTACAATACCTTCTTAAAGGAACAAGGAGATTCGATTGTGTTGTAGCAGCATATGTGAAAGTTTCGTTTCAAAAGACTGCCTGAGTAGGTTATTAAGGATTATTGCCATACGATAGATGTTTTGAGGCCCTGGAAGTATCTTTCCCTTCAGTGAGCTGCTCGATACATGAGTGAAGCATGAGTTTCCATGATTATAAAAAAAATGGTATTGCACATTAGTTAGCAATATTGGGAGGATGCGGAGTACATTAAAATTAACGACGGGTAGCAAACTATTTGTTCTGCAAAACAGGTTGATTAAGAGCAGATGATGATAATGTGTCTGTCTTACGGTTTATGAGAGAACTTTTAAGAATTTTTAAGATTTTCTCTAATAAAGAAGGAAAAAAGAGTATCACTTATTACTAAAAGTTCTTACTGGTACCCCCACACTACACATCACTGAAATCCAAACGATTCCTTTTCTTTATTAGCACCCTCAACAATTAAAATAAAAATCTTGCAATACCCTGTGCTATCTGATACCTTGAGAGGAAAGGCTGCAGTACAAAAGGAAAGAAAAAAAATACAAAAAATGCAGTAGGAAAGAAGTGGTTGCAGTGGTATTTAGAGCTTACATCGCTGAGAAAATTAAAAATTCCAATATTAGTGCATTGTTCATTTAAAAAAAAAAAAAAGCAAGATATAATGGAAGAACACTTTTTCAGTGATTCTGACAAAACGGCATACGGAGCCTTTACAGAGTAGTAAAGAAGGATAGCATAATAGTAAATCTTCTAACTTTTAGAAGTCAAGTAGCTCTCTCAATTTAACCGGGCCCCTTACAGTACTTCTAGCTACACCACAGCTCATACTAGCAGCTCATCTAGGAAATAACTATATTTAATCTAAACAATAAAGGATATTATTGGAACGGCTTTAACACAATATGTAACCATTCAGGTTCGGGGTAGCAGGTATGGATTGTCTCAAGGGCTAGGATCTTCAAGTTCTCCCTTTGTAGCCGATTCTTAAGAATTGGCTGAGCAAGATTCAGAGTAGTAGTTATCGTTTCAAAAACCTCTGAATATTTCCCTCGTCAATTTCCAGATCTACCCTCAAATCAAACCACCTCTGAAGAAACCACTTTGTATTTTTTCAGATGCCTATGTTTTATTTTCACAGCAGTCCCAAAAAGTCACTTCAATTTTAATTAACTTTTCATACAGCATAAAAAGCCTTCTCCTCAATTATCATTTGGATGAATCTATTATTTGTCGAAAGAAGCATTGAGTCGATGGGAGTAGTCTTTACAGCATTAACGATCAACCTGAGTGCCTGATTGTGCAGTAACTCCAATTTCTTAATCAACAACGTATTTAACAACTCTTCATATCTGTAAAACAACTTAGATGTTTTAGATGTTAATGCATCAGAATATCCGACCTGAAACACAGATTTTTTAAAGTTTACTGATATATTATTTTCCTCTCTCTACTTTGATATAACCTCGAGCTTTTCTGTTTGCAGTTTTGAATTCTGTTTTGTAACTTTAGTCCAAATAACCAGATCATCTGCAGAAAGAAGTCATTCCACTCTGACAGCTTTCAGGGCCAGAATCAAATCCTTTATATATACATTAATAAGGGATAGGCTTCAAGAAATTGATCGTGCCAAATCAATTGAAGCCAATACAAATGATCACAAACAAAAGGATGGCAAAAACAAAGATAAACCTACTTTTTCCTCTTTAACAAAAAGGTTCATTCAACAAGAACAAAAACAAACCAAGGCCTAACTGAGCCTTATAATTTTGATAATACATTTACCAATATGTCCATAAATTATTTCATAGCTGCACATCATTCTTCACCTAAAGCAATAATAGTTATAAAATCTTCTTACAATAGTCAACTAATTTTTATTAATGATTAAATTGCTATAGTTATGACCCACCAGGATTTGCAAAACTTTCTCCTGGTATGCAATTACTGTCCTCTAAGCAAGGATTTAGACAAAAATCTCAATACGTTTAGGAAATATGTCACTAAATTTGAAAATCATCAATAATAATCTTAGTCAACTTCAATGTCAAATCTAGAGTATGGGGCCAAAGACTTAGACGAAAGAGGCAGCAATCCGTTGACCTTTTGTCATGACTAATATTGAAAACTTTCCGGATTCTTCTCCAACTTATTTTTCAAGCAGGGGGTAATAGCTAGATAGATCTACTGATGACCAAAAAATAACCATACTGATATTTTCATAGAAATCTAATATGACATCACAAATAGTGATCACAATCTCTAATATTTAAATACTCTAAATCTATACTAATAATATAATAAATACTATAATTACACACCCTACTACTGACAAAATTACCTAAAATTCCATTAAATAGATTCCACTAAAATTCTTTATCTCTAAACTAATTTCTAATAATCTTGATTTTGATCAACTTCCCGTAAGTGAACTACAAGCATTCATCTCCAATTTCCAAGATAAACTTATTGCAGTAGCCCATAATCTTCAACCTAAAAGCCCACCCTCAACAGCAATAAGCGGAAAAATACAATTTGGTGGTCCAGAAACTTCAAAATCAAACGCAGCAAAATTAGGACACTAAGAAGAAGGGGCTATTTTAAAAGGAAACATCCAGTTATAAGAACTATAAAAAAAACTTTAGAAAAAACCAAGCAGAATACAAAAAATTTATTTTACTTACCAAAAAGAATAAACTTAAAGATTTCATTAACTCAATCGCCAATCATAGCCTCTTTGGGAAAAACTTCAATATTATTACCAACAAAAAGAAAAGAAGTAACATTAATAAACCCATTACTAATTCCGGAAGTCAATGTCACCTCCTCAATGAGGAATCAATAACTGCGATCCTTGATTTTCATTTTCCCTTGTCAAATAATTTACAAACTTCAATCATCACCTTGAACAGCAGGATTTCGGGCCTCTCACAAATGCGGAAGGTGAATCCATTATTCTAAATATCAAACCCAATAAAGTAGTAAGGGGACGGATGGTATTCGGGAGAACTGGTCAAAAGAATATTTTTTTGCAAATAGTAATTGGTGCACTAAGCTCTTCAACTCATTACTCTAAAAGGGTATGTTTCCCTCCATCTGGAAGACAGCAAAAATAGTTCCAATATATAAAAAAGCAAGACTATGGATCACCCATCTCACTTCAGACCAATATATATTCTGCCCAGTTGGGGGAAGATATTAGACAAAGTCATCACAGACTCTCATTCTATCTTGAGTCTAGTAAATTAATCAGTAAGAACTAATATGGTTTTAGAAAAACTCCACAATCTTGTCCCTCTATAGCATCTTAAATTTCCATAAATCAGTTAAGGAAAATAAACAATGTCTCATGCCAATAGACCTGTCTAATGCATTCAAATCTGTGGATTAGAGCATCATGAAAAATAAAATTGCAATGCTCTATATTTCACAATGTATCAACAATATCATTTTTAACTTCCTGTCTGACAGGAGATCTCAAATTCCAAACAATATAATAAAAGGAATACTACAATGGTCCAATACTGTGGAATATTTTTATCAATGACCTTCTATAATGGCATCAGCATCAAAGTCTTAGCCTTTGCAGATGACATTATGCTAATAGTTAATGCCTCCAGCCTCCTAGAAATTACAAAGGCAAGGTCAAACTTTATTGGATCAAAAGCCATGTGGTCTTCTCCAGTAATGAATAGGCATAAAAATATGCCAAACTTGCCACCAAAAAGGATAAAATGTATGTTGAAATAAAATTTGATCCTCCCTTCATCAAAAAGTTGCAAAAAAAAAACTAAATTTGCTTGCTGTTTTACCAAGGACTATATAGACGTCATTCAAATAATAGAAACCTGGACCAAAGACAATAAACTCACCATCAATCACGAAAAAAGCAACTTCACCATTCTCTGAACGAAAAAATACTCACATATTCCAACAATTAAAATAGCTGATTAAAGAATTAAATATTTCAAACAATTAAAATACCTGGGACTCTTCAAATATGCCAAATTAAATTGGAATTGCCACCTAAGTACAATACAAGATAAAATAAATAACATTCATCATAAAATTAATAGAATCAATGAGATACCTGGGGACTTACCCCATGGTGAAAAAAAAGAAATCGACCTCAAAGTCATAGATAGAATTATTTCTTATGTGCATGAAATATGGTTCCAGGATAAAATTAAGCAAAATATTATAATCCTCAAACTACAAAGGACTGGACTTATTAACATTACCAATTGCTACAAAACAGTTACCACAGACTCCTTGCAAGTTCTCACTGGTATTCCTCCAATGCATATTTAATTTATACACCTACAAAAACTCTTCTAATTAAAGTTTTAAATTATTGAATTTAACCTTCAAGGATTTGCCATTCAGTATCATACCTTAAGCCAATTGTACCGTCATGGACAAAAGTCTTCATTCGCATAGAACTTCCATGAACACATCCAGGCCCCCTCTGATATGCACTGATGGTTCTAAAAAGGAACAATAGGGTCGGAGGGGCATACATTGTTATTACCAAGTCACAGAAACTCACCGTCACTTTTTCAACTAAGTGATCATGCCACGATGTACTCAGCTAAACTCATAAACCTGGCCATCGACTTGATCAGCAGTAGCAAAACATCCAGACTGCCAATATCATCTCCGACTCAAGATTAGTTCTGCAAAGCTTTAGAAAATGTGAACAATAGTGACTCCAATATGATTGAAATAGAAAATAAAATAGTAAATTACAAAGGCAGATCATACTTTACTGGATCAAATCTCATGTGGGCCTCTCCGTTAATGAAATATGCCAAACTTGCCACCAAAAGGATAAAATAGATGCTCAAATAAAATTGCATCCTCCCTTTATAAAAAGTTAAGAGAAAAAAAAATTTGGCCAAAAACAGGTGGAGCAGCTCTACCAAAGGAAGAGAGAAGTATTCGCTCTCTTACATGGGTCAAACCATCCAGTAATAGGATTATTTCTATTTAAATAAACTTATTTGGACATGGGATAATTGCACTGCCTCAAACACGCTTCTTTAGACAAGTGTCTTTATGTTAATGTGGGCACTACCAAGAGGACAAGAAATCATGTCATATACAACTGCCCTCTTTGTGACAAACCCCAGGGCCTTTCGGAATTCTGTTTTGCGGTTGGTGTTGCGATACCGTTCATTGGTTTCATATGCCCTGGGATGGGTCGATCAAATCAAATTGAAATATATATTAATAAGGGAAGAGCTGCAGATCGCCTGCTGTAGTAGTTCCGTCTGGAGGATAACTATTTACTGGGTAAGAACTCCCGATGCGGACTTTTACATTCCTGACCCAGGAATGAAATAAACCATTTTTAGTATGTTACCTTAACTTTTGGATCATTTTCTCTCGAAACGGAGTCATAAAAGCCTATTACTTCGTGCCGATAGTAGATCTTTTAACCGCTGAGGACATTGCAAGATGCACCACGTGAAGGTAGATCTACTGCCACCCCCAGTTTTAAAAAGAAGTATTTCGAAACTTTGACTTCCTTCAATTAAACTTGCAACACTAACACGGTATATTTAAATATATTGTACCAAGGTATATCATCATCATGAGCACATGCAACAAAAAACAGAACGAAACGGTAAATGAAAAAGTGATTAATAACTGTTTCATGTTTGTTTTTATGTGTGTATAACCAAATTATAATCTTCCTCTGAGGTATTGTAAGCTGTATTACTTAGTGCAATTCTGTATATTAATACGTTACATGCAGCTGAAGGTTAGGGATGATAGGGTTCATCCTTGAGGTTGCAGTCTTTAAAGATGTTGCCATTGTGATCTTCATTCTTGAGGATAATAGCTCATGCATGCCACAGTACTCTGCCTACTAAAATAGAACTTATGCTCAGACACGAACGTAATTTCATTAAGATAAAACTCAAATGAGTTCTGTAAATGTGTTTATTTGTTATTTAAGTTATAATAAATAAAAGACAACAAATGGTGCATTTGTTATTGACTTCAGATTTAAAACAAGTTCAAGCTGTAATAATTATTTTTTGCAAAGAAAATAAAAAAGTTACTTAAAAAAAAAACAAAAGCAATGAACGAAAGTCCTATTAATGAGTCATTTAAAATGTTCTTATCTAAACAAGTGAGATGAGTCAAGATTGTTTTCATTTAAATGATCACATTTTATTTATTATTAAAATTTTTACTACATCTAATGGCAAGCCAAATACAAGTAAAAATAATAAAAAAAGGCAAAAAAATAAATAAATAAATAAATAAAAATAAAAAATAAATGTCGTTGGAGGTGGTCTTCGTTCATTGGATCTGCTAGAATTACATAGGCTGTAAGATGTTCTGCTACGCAGTCAGAAGATTGAACTGGACGACAGCATGTCGCCGTGGATTGCTGGGTAGTGTTAAAAGGTTTCAGCTCACTAACGCTTCGACTTAATTTCATCTTGAGTTTGTAACTTGTGACTTTTAGCCCTTATTTTTTTTATATATAATTTTATAGAACGGAGTGACAGCGCCGAATACTTCGCTTGAAGTAGTCTTGGACCGATTGTCTAGCAAAAAAAGAGGCCCAAGACTACTTCAGAAAAAAAGCAATATTCCATGTATCCACTGTGGCATGTATCCAGCGAAGTACCACCCATTTCATTTTTAAAGTCGGTTCCCCCAAATGATGCCGACACTGGGAGATTTCCTCTGATGAGGTAGCTTGGTTAAACTAATAGCCTGAATTGGGGCTTGGAAATCAAATAAAAATAACTCACTCTATCAATTTATCCTCAAAAATCAGTAAATTTTTCAAAGCAATTAGCATAGCCTCCATTTCTCCATAAAAAAGATGTCCGATATTTCCCTACTGAAGCATAGAAGGAGAACAAGTTCGAAAAGATTCCTGAACCTGCAGTAATGAGATTTTCATAAAAGGAACCATCTGTGTATACGTGCAACCATTTAGTAGATCCTGATAGATATTGTATCGATAGTATCAAGTGCATTTACCCTTAAAAATTTATAGAGCTCTTCATCTTCAAAAAGTTCATCTGAAAATTTTTAATTTGTTTCAATCTGAATACAATCAAATGGGTTTGATGGCTTTTTTTTTCAACTCCTGAAAATCAGCTGGCAAAA
Source organism: Caerostris extrusa (assembly GCA_021605095.1). Classification (NCBI taxonomy): domain Eukaryota; kingdom Metazoa; phylum Arthropoda; class Arachnida; order Araneae; family Araneidae; genus Caerostris; species Caerostris extrusa. The sequence goes on along the minus strand of BPLR01008348.1, from coordinate 3,573 downwards.
TAAAAATTGTCAAAACTTTTTCTTATAAATGAATGATTTCAAGAAATATCCATTGAATTTCTTAAATTTTTTTAAGAAAACTTTTTATTTAAAATTAATGTTATTCTCAGAAATGAATTTATTATTTATTGAAAGATTTCCTCAAAAAATGAAAATAAATATCTCATTTTATGTTAGCCCTGATATCCTTTTATTTTTAATATTATATAGAATAAAAATGATATCAGTACAAAAGGTAAGACCAATTTTCACTTTAAATTTCCCGAGCATATGGTATTTAAATTTCTTTTTAGGTTGTTGTCACTGTGATTGACATCTGTGTGAAATTTTATGTCAAAATATTCATTAGTGATTGAGTTAGGCCTGGTTTTGTGAGACGCTAAAACTGATTCCGGCGATTTTGAAATGTCTCTTCAATCGACTCAAAACGGTGTCCTCGGAGTGGCCTTTTGAGTTTGGGAAATATCCAGACGTAGTACGATGCTAAGTCAGGTGAATACGGTGGTTGTAGAATTGGAACGATATGGGTTTCATTTTTGGCGAAAACGTCACGAAGAATCACTACAGTGTGAACTGGCGCATTCAGTGTTTTCGGTACCAACCGAGATTTGACGCGTTTGAGGCCCAAAACATTTTTTAAAACGAAATTATGAAATTCCAACATCCTTAGCAAGGTCTCTAATTTAAATCGATGGTTTACAAGCACCAAATCTTTATTTTTTGTACGTGAGCTTCGTCGTTTGAGGTGGGATGGTCGACCAGAGGGCTCTTCGTCTTCAACGCGTTCTCGGCCTTTATGAACTATTTATACCACTTCTAAACATTTCTTTCCGATATAGCAATGTTCACTGAAGGCCTTCTGCAACATTCTATTCGTTTCCGCACACAAAATTTAACGCAAGTTCTTGCTCAATTAATTCAGACATTTCAAAAATCGCCGGAATCAATTTTAGCATCTCACAAAATCAAGCGTAACTCAAGGACTAATGAATATTTTGATGTAAAATTTCATACAGATGTCAATCACAGTACCAACAACCTAAAAAAAAGAAAAATAATTTAAATATCATATGCCGGGATATTTTAACTGAAAAGCTGTCTTAATTTTTTGGACACAGTAGTAAAGACTCATATTATTGACGAATAAACTGAAGTCAAATGTTGAGGTTGAAAATAAAAAGGGGAATTTGAATGGGGAAGTTTACATTTATGCATTAATGCAACAACTTATGGTATTTATTATTTTCTATAAAATTGAATTGCGTACACTCTATTATTTCAAAAAATGAAATTCAGTAAGATGGGATATTTCTGCAAATTAAACGTTAAATTTCTTTATTTCCTAATTGCATGAAATGTCTTTTTAATCGTTAACGTTGAGAAACCACGTATGCTTAAATTATAGTTTTTTGTTTATTTCCTTTTTATATTTCCATTCGTAGAATTCATATCAATAAAAAATATATAAAACAAAAATTAAATGAAAAAAATTTTTCACTTAACAATTTATTCTTGAAGATGTTAGATTATAAAAATTTCTTTAAATACGGGCAAATAATAAGATTCACTTTTATATATATAATTTACAAGTTATCACCAAACTTTTAGTGTTTATTTTCACATAAATTATTATATAGACAAAAATTAAGTTCCCGTGATAACAAATTATGAAAAAGAAATGCTAATTATGTCAATAATGTTGCAAATACATTTGCTTTTTCAAATGATAAATTTTAAAATTTAATAAAAATCAATACGTTATTCTGTCTTAAAAGAATTTGAATTTACAGAAAAATATCTGATAATAATTCAATTTACTGTATTATTGAAAATAGAAAAATACATTTTTCAAATATCATTGAATATATATATTTTTATATTTATCTGAGATTCTATTGTAAAGATTATATTCTTATTTAATTGTTATTCATACATGCAAAAATACATTTTGCGTGGCGATTTAAAAAATTCATATCTTTAGAATGTTTTATTAAAAACTAAACTTTACATAAATGCATTATTTTTGCTATTTTTTACTTATTTTATAATATTATATTTCAGAAATTTTCAATTCTTTGCAGTAAAAAAAAAAAGTAAAATGATAAAAATTCTTTTATGAAAAAGAATAAAATGCGAATGAAGATTTTATAACTTAATTATATTTCATATTTCCTTGATAAAACTTTCTACGAATAACACAGCTATAGAATACAAATTTTTAAGATGGTAAAAATAAAGTTATAAGTGAATACTTTTTACGACATATTTAAAAATATATTTTTTTAAAACTATCACCGAAAGCAATTAAACGTAATAAAAAATGGAAAATTAATAAAAATTGATAAACAAGATAAAAAGAAAAAAAAAACGTCTTTTTAAATTAAATTTGTTCTTAGCAGAAAATTGTTTTAAAAATGAAAATTTATTTAAATTGAATTATTTAATTGGTTTTAAAAAAGGAAATGTTTTTGAAAATTGGAAAAAAATTTAATTTTCTGATGATGCCATAATATTTTAAGAATCCGCCATTAAATGTTATTAAAATAAATATTAAATAAAATAAAATATATAATAAATAAAATAAAATGACGTTTTTAACTAATTTAATCTTTTACCATTAAATAATTTGAAATTTTTAATTTCAAATATAATAATAAATTTTTTTAATGGTAAAAAAAATTAAATCAATTTTCAGACCATGTTTTTATAATTAATAGTTTTTAAAAGTATTTCTTTTAAATTCATTTTTACGAAACATTAAATACATTTTTTTATTTCATATTAAAATATCTTTCAAATTTTAATTCCAATTTTTAAATTTAATGCTCATTTTTTTAAAAATTAAAAAACTAAAATCGTTTTAAAAATTAAAAATCGTTTTCCTATTTAGCAAAGTTAATTTATTTTATAAGCGTTTAAAAAAATCGTCTGTTTCAAACTTTAATTTTTGTATTTATGAGTATAGTTAAAGATAAAATCCAGTAGGTGGCACTGTGCATGCCCTTTTGTCACATTTGATATCTTCTATCACTAGAGGGAGTAGCGTGAGTTAAGTGGGAAGTATTCTCACAGAGCTGCAAGATGCAAGGGAAAGAAAAATTAGGCCTAATTCTTCTTTTTGCTACTGTGCTGCCATGCGAGCCTCCACACACACCATTGCAGAGTGAAAAGGTAAGCTGTAATTTCTGCTTTCTTGCAAAGCTCCCTAAAATGTTTTTTCCCGGCGAGCTTTGTTCGAGGCTTTAGAGTCGTTCCAACGTTGGGAGAGAGAGAGAGACACACAGAGCAGTTACTCTTTCCCACTGTTCCATCATATCTCCCTAATTTGAACTGTGGGTCGGTCTACTGTTGCTATGGAAACGGGGTCTTTCCTCCCTTCTCTGTCTTCTAGCATTCTGTATCCGCCCTCAATGGCGGAGATTTGGAAGGATAAGCGATTCGTTCTCGCAGTTTAAATATCAATAAACTGCTTTTTTCTTATTGATAAGTTACAGATTATTGATAAAATATATCAATACATGAAAGCCTGAAAGTTATTTTAAAAATTTTAAGTTAGGAATTTGGTTTTGAATT
>BPLR01008347.1:0-22947 GCA_021605095.1 Caerostris extrusa | reverse complement strand
CTTGTGTATAATTTAAGAATTTGTCTCAACCATTTGGTGCTATTGTAAAACCTATCTACAGTCCTATGAAATGGCGACTATCTCCTTACTAATGATAAATTGAATTAATATAATAAATAGTTAATAAGTCGTAACGCATGTTACCACCGTGTGGAGGGAAACCACATGTGCAAATGACTCAATAATATATTTTATAATGTTTATCTTCAAATAACAAAATATTCAAAATAAAGCAAATAAGAATAATAAAAATGTAATTTTTTAAATTAAACGATCATCAAAGAGTTTTACGACATTATATTGCTAACACAAGGATTTCAACCCTCATTGTAAGTATCTAATTCTCGATGATATTCAATTTATTACTTTTTGCGAAATTAATTACCAAAATTAAAGATTTTAAATGTATTCCAGACATTGTCATAAAAACTATATTTCTTAAGAGGACGTTAAGTTATGTAAAAGACTCTTGTTTAAATTTTCTCGTTCCATATAGCATCTTTTTTTTTTTGGCAAATAAATGTCTAAATATTTCATAAATAAAAAGATGTGTCGATGAATATTCATTCAAAACATATTCCACGTAAGAAGTAAAAAAATCGAAGTGAGTTGTCCCATGCCTAGATGCTAAAGTTCGTCTCTTGTCGCCAGAATTCAAAAAAAACTAGGAACATAAGTTTCACGACGTGCAATATTTTGGGCACTAGACTTCCTGGAAATCCTCGAACTCGAGGAGACGCATCAGAGAAAGTACTCCTCGCTGATTTCTGAGAAGTTGGCTCGTAAGAGTTTCCTTTCGAAAAACAGTTCGAGTGGTGTGCAGTCTTCAGAAGCTCTTGTGGAAAGTGCCCAATTCAAGCGTTTTATTTTTGAATGGGAAACCAATTCCATTTATCTGCTCGAAATCGTATGGGGGATATTGAACTTATGGGTGAATTCTTATCGATTTTTATTCAACGAGTGGTTGAAAAGAAACTTGAGAGCTCAGAATATAAATTTCATTATATTTTATTGTTCGGCAGAAATTAAATTGATTTTGTATTGTCTAGACATTTGTTGATTTTATTCATTTAAAGATAAATCAGGTGTATTAAATTTGAATGGAATGTCTTACTTAAAACAATATTTTGGTCGTTATTTTATCTCATTTTTTTCCGTTATTGGGTAACTGACTCATTTTTGTATTTGACTATATTATATTTTTTATTGTTGGACCCAAATTAAATTGATTGGTTATTGTAAATATGTTAGTTGACTTTTTCAGTTAAAGATAAATTATGCACATAAACTTTGGATGAAACGCTTTATTTGTAAAATATATTATTATTATTTTATTATTTTTTTTCCCATTACTGGGTATTGACTCATTTGGCACTAAACGTTTAATCGTTGTGCCTTTAACGTATGATTGCTTTCATGGCGAGTTTATTCAACGAGTACTTAAAAGGAAACTTCAAAGCTCATAATAAAAATTCCTATTACACAAAATTAAATTAATTCATTATTGAACAGAAATTAAATTGATTCATTACTCTTATGTATTGGTTGACTTAATTCATTTAAAGGATAAATTAGGTATATTAAATTTGAAAGAAATGCTTTATTTAAACAATATTTTGCCAGTATTTTATTACTTTTTTAATACTCGTTAATTGATTCATTTTGCACTGACTATTCCTCATGGGGCCTTAACTTATGGTTGATTTCATGTTAATTTATATTCAACGAGTGGTGAAAAACTAACTTCAACGCTCTGAATGCAAATTAATATTATAATTTTTATTGTAGGACACGTAAATTAAATTGGTTGGTTATTGTACACCTATTGGTTGACTTTATTCAGTTAAAGATAAATTAAGCATATAAAATTTAAATAAAATGCCGTATTTAAAAATTTAGTGCCGTTATTCTATTTAAATTTTTATGCTGTACGGTTGACTATCTGCTCACGGGTTTAATTAATTTTGCACTGGACTATTAGTAATTGCGCCCTGAAATCGCAGATTTGTCATAAACCGAAACATTTCATCAGAAATTTCATTATTTACATAAAAATTTCTTTTTGTATTGTGAGTAATAAGAGAGTAAAACTCTACTTTTTGCCACGTAATCTACGCCTTTTAAGGTAGTGGCTAAAAATACAAATGCAAACAATATTGGCTCTCTGGTCCTAGTCTCAAACTGCCTTCAGCGAAGTAATGTCTAAGACAGTCGATTTAGCTTTCACAAATTGTCACAATTTCCATCGAGTCTCTTCGCTTCTGGTGGAAACGACTGCAACGAGTTCTCTTGCACGGTAGCTGCGCACGTTTTCATTGAACCACGAATTAAGCAGATATTAATTGGTGTTATTTTTATTGTTGTTTAACGATACCCATAGGAGAGTTTGACTCAAATCTCGGAAAATTTGTCTCTAAATAAGAATGTATGTTTTTGATCAAACAAAATATAAGATTATGTTTATTAAGATTATGTTTGTAATTATGTTTATCATAATTTTGGATAACGAGTAATGCGTCAAGTTCATTATCCTGTTATTGGGTACATAATGACACTATGATCTATTATTATAAGTTAAGTTTATATTATTTTTTTTTTTTGTCTTCGAATTATTTACTGTATTTGAAAGGTTAAAGTATGTTGGGTTCCATGTATAATATAGACCACATATATATTTTAAAAAAAAAAATTGTTATTAACGTAAAATATAATATGTTTAATAAACAAAAATGTCGTAAAAAAATTCTTTGGTTTGCTAAACTTCATTTATTAAGAACATTGAGCAGGTTAAGAAAATATAATCACTAAAATGAAACTATTTTATGAAATTGAAATAGAAAATGTAAACATAGATTAAAATATAGTTAATTTTATGTAAAAAATAAGACAACTATACTTTTATGTTTGCAACTTTGTATGTTTTTACTTGAAAAACTAATCGCTTTTATATCGGTCGATTCAACAGCTTAAGACAAAAAATGAATTTCAAGAGGTTAATCTGAAAGTAGTAATCTAATCCTACTTCTTAATTTTTTGAAAATAACTAATCTCAATAGAAAATTAAGTCTCAATAAAAAAAAATGATATCCTAATTAAAATATTATGGCAAATGCATAAATTCAATCATTTATTAATTTTTTTATACCATCATAATAATGATACTTTGTAAATGTATAACATTATTTTATAAAATTGTGGTAATGATGAAATAAAGCAGACAAATTGAGGTTCATCTGCTTTATTGAGGTTCATTGCTGTACTAATCAATTTTATAAGTATTTAAAAATAATTTTTTAATAAAAATGTTACCATGACATAAATTGGTTTTATATGTTGTGTTTAAATGAATTAATACAATCCGAAAATTAAACGATTATTCAGAGTATGATTAAGTTGCCAAATGTGGATGGAAAATCATCCCCTTTCCTTTGCATATGATCAACATAAAAGATAATTTACTATTTGGCTTGATAGTATATTACAGTACTGAGCCACGTGCTACCTTGAATAAAACGACAATATTTGAAACGATCTATTCAAATTGATTATTCATTGTAAGTATGTACTTCAATTTTAAGAAATGTTGTGTGTATGCAAGTTAATGTATAAAATTATTGCTATATGCTGTTTAATACTTGATGAAACATGTTACAAATAAAACATTAAACTATAGCAGCCAAAAGAAGATCAATAATGTTTTTGTTTTCATTTCTAAACTAACTAGCTTAGAAAACTCAGCTGAAATGTGCCAGATGGTATTTTTGGACGTTGTCAAATTGCAGACGCTTTATTAAATGTTTTTCCACTAACATAAATTTACAGAAAATGAATGTACCAAACAAACAATAATTAAAAGTTTTTGGTTTTTATTCCTCCACTATATGTTGTGTGTCCTTAATATCTGCTGTTTTAATAGCTTTCACGCTTCAGCAAGTGCTATAGGCTATGATAGAGAAACTATAATGTAAATCAAAGTAAAATCAATGAATGTTGGCATACTATTAGTAAACTGCTTTTCTTATAAACCTTTACGAATTATATATTTATGTTTATTCTTGACTGTTTCTAGGGAAAAATATGAATCCATGAGCTAAACAAAATTACGTTAATGCATCAATTATTACCAGGTTATTGTCTGTCAAAATATTTGTTGAAATAATCTCAAACAGAAAAATGAATGTATATATGTATATAATGTACTGTAATTTTCATGAGAAATAGAATTTCAGTAATTGATTAACTAAGGAATAATCTATAAAATAATGCCTTTTTTTTGACTGTGTGCCTTTTTGACAGTTTTGTGGCTATCGATATCTCGATAAAAAAATGAACAAATCTTACGTTATCATTTAATCTTAATTTTAAAGTTTCTAAGCACAATCTGTGCAACTAAACCTGAATTTTAAGACACTAATATTTGACATTATTGTATGCTTGCGAAAGGTCTTTGGAATCAAGTAAGAAAATTAAGTAAGAAGAAATAAAACGAAAGAAAAATTAAAAAAAATAAGTAATATAAGAAAATAATATAAAAGTAAGGAATTTAAGAAAAGAATGCAAAAGTAAGGAATATGCTGATGGAAAGGCACTGAATTGAAATTTCCTCTTCCAAGTTTATCCAATTATGCAAATGTTTTCTTTTGTTTTTTATTCCTGCTTAAAAGTGTAGTTTCAAAACATCATTTTTTAAACTCTAATAATATATGATTAAAAGTATACGTCATTAAAACAATGAATGTCCTCATATATCAAAGTTATTTTTTTTTTTTGGTAAATAATTCTAGATTTTTAAATCTTATGGAACGAGATTATAATTTGATTTATATTTTGATTTCTAGAAATTGAAATTTGAAATCAGATATTTATAATTAATTTACATATTTTTAATTGGGTTTCGAAATAAATTGGGTTTTTTTTTAAATCAAATAATACATTTTAGAGAATTTCTAAATTTTTATGTTAATTTCTTAAAATTAACATAAAAAATTAAAAATTAAAAATTAAATTTTAATAATTTATCGCCGTTTTATTTAATAATACAATTTTATAAATACGCCGTAAATAAATTTGATCTTTTTATGAAATATTTCCATGAACATTAATTACATGACCGATAACAAGATGGCTAACAGAACAAAAAAGTACTTAGTTTAAAATTTGAAGACTGATTATTTGCACAAATTTGTGCTGAAGTAAGTCAGGAAAAACAGAAATGCCATTAAGTCATTGAGTGGTTCCAACTAATAGGAGGGTCTTATACCTTCATGGGCCTTCTTTGAAAGTGTTCATTCTAAGTTTGGGTATAATATGTAATGTAATTTGCTGCATATTTGCCATTATATTGTCTAAAGTTCTAACGACCAACACACCAACATCTGACAGCATCTGTCATATAAAAAAATTTCCCTCTTTCAACAAACAAACTTCACTAGAACTTCAATATATTAAAAAATATGTATTCAAAATAAGTATGAGGAATATAAATATATATTAAATATATGATAAATATGAAATAAAACGTAATTGATATCTTTAATCTTAAATGATTATATAACTAAGTTCATCATTAACTCATCAGCTGCCGTTGATAATACGAAACGGTCTGTGATTAGTCTTCAAGAAATTTCAAACGCTTATGCACTTCACTCTACAATACCAGTTCCCATTCAACGCTGATGATGACTTTCATATCAGAAGAGCCATCTGACACTCTTGCCAAACATATTAGGTACATCCTTTCCCGTTCAGGGCGCATTGTTCAGATGGCACCAAATGACTTTCATACGATGATGACGGTGATCATCATCATTTTGCTGGAGAATGGTGACTTTGAGCGATACTAACTGTCGATATCAATTTACATCCTAATTTCACGCATCGCCAGAAGTCGCCCTGAGATGTTGCGCCTGCTGGATTTTTGATTGCTGGATTAAACCGAAGGGCTACAACGATTCTAATAATCCACTGAGTTTCGCGGACTTCATATAAAGTCCATCATTAAAACTGAAGAGTTTCTGGACATAAGTATTAAAAAGTTTTATGAAAATGCTTTAGTTTTAAAATTTGGAAATTAAAAACGTTGAAGTGATTTTTTTACAAACTTTTCGAAATATTTATGGACATAAAATAAATTGTTTATACGTCAATGAAATATTTCTTTAGATAATATATGTAAAGTTAGCTCATGAAAACAGAAGAAAAATTACTTTTCAATCATGAAAACGCCACGCACATTAATATCAAGATGCTTTCTAAACAATTTCCGTTACATTTTATATACAGAATATGATATAACTGTAAATTTTATCTTTAATACAACATAATAACATGAATATTTAAAAGAAAGCATTTATATGTCTCTTTCGAAATTGATATTTGTATTTATAATTTAATCAGAATTATAATTATGCATGTGCATATTAATATTAAATATATATTTACTCAAAGGAACTCAATTTGATATGAATTAATATTGAAATAAATGCTCTTTTCTTACTATTTTGGTGTATGGGTGGTATATAAAAATTGAACAACCATTTCAACTGACAAATTTTGGATACTCGATTTATTTTTGACTTTCCCATACCCTTTTTTTGTAGTTCATCTTTGATATTTCTGTAAATTCAGTAATTTTTAGTTTCGTCTCTGTAGTTTATATATGCTTTGAATAAATTTATTTTAAATTTATCTTTTTCTGTTTTGAAGGGACTAAATATGAAGTAAAAAATACAATAGATTCCTATTATGGGTTTGTTACTAAAATTGTTTAGATTTTTATTAATATACTTAATTTTTGCAATTTTTTCCTACATACATAATAAACAACAGCAATACACACGCACACACACACACACACACATATATATATATATATATATATATATAAAATGTGTATATTATTATATGTGCGTATGTATTGGTCCAAATAGGGGTTAGAGGGGTTATCTATAAAATTATAAGTTAATGCTGAGATCATGTTAAGATTGTTGGACTCAGATGAGGATCATATGTACTCCTATAGTCAATGCTAGTGAGCATTTAATTTTTTAAAACAAAATAAAAACCTTTTAACTGACACACATAATTTAAAGAATTTTTTTGAAAATAGCAGCACAACACAGTTCGAATATATAATAAATACGAATAAATACACGTAATGAATTCTACAGAGCCCTATCGTAGTAAGTTCTTTCTTGAACCAACCCAGCTGGTTAGTTGGTTTGGGCTTCAAGTACCAGCTGTGCCATGGACGTTCACGGTGGTCCAAAATACAATTTAAACTGTAGGCCAATGTTTAATATGACAGTTGGGAGTAGGGAAGACAAAGTTACTACGTAAAACATCTCTGTGTAAAGAAAACATCTCCTGTGTCGAAATCTGCTAGTAAGCAGACGGTATTGCCACCATAGGGCTGTTGAGCAAGATTTAAGAAGACATGCATACATGTATATACATGAATATAAGAATATATATATATATATATATATATATATATAAATGGTTTTTTGAAGAAATGATTTTCGTTAATATTTAAAGAGTACTTTTAAAATTTTTATGCCATCATTCACAATAATGTATAATCCTGTCTTTCTATACACATAATGCATTTTTAGGGGGCACAGCATTAAAACTTCAAAACATTTCCGTGTTTGAGGAAACATTAGTAAAGGCAATTCCCGATCCGTTTCTTTGAACAGACCTTCAGAACAAGAGAAAAAGATTTCATATGAATAAATAAGTCTCGAGTAAAACTTCTGTTTAATCCAGAAATACGCTGAAGTTATAAATATTTAGCGAGGTTTCTGGCAAACTGTGGTGTTTACAGAAGCAAAACAGAAATGAGGTTCTCTTTGAGGTAAAAGCAGTGATGAAAAGATAATCCTTACTATCATTTGCCACGTATTAATAATTCTTTTGATTCTTCTTCAAACATATTTGTGCATGGCAGAATCAGCGGTCTCTATGGTTGGGACAGAATTTTAAGTACATGTTTAAAACACGTGCCGTGGAAATCATTTTATGTGTTTATCAGAGTTCAAAGAGTTTTGCACTTCAAAAGGTTGTATGTGAAAGGGTATATGTTTATTTTATGGAGCTTTAAGTGTTGTAGTTTGAAATTTTTTGTCAAATATAGTTATTTCAGATAAAATTCAGAAAATTAATGATTTTTATTTTTTATTTTTATCCTTAATTTTGGTAAGGAATATTTTTATAAATAATGAACTTATACATAATTTGCATCTGGATAAATTGAAAATTTTATTTATACCTTTTGAGTACCTTTTTTAATTAAAACTGATGTTTAATATGTGTTATACATTTTCAGTGTAAAATGAATTACAATATTTTAATTAATATCTGGTTTCAAAATGAGGATAATAAAAGATGAATAGTTATTTATTGCTGCGATATTAAATCTTTGAACTTTTCTTCATTGAAAAGTCTTTCAGATTCATATAATATTTGACAGGAAAATGCATATGATATATAGTAATTTTTTAAACTTATATTTCATTAAAATATACATAAAATACTATAATAATAACACATATAAAAGGGCTATATTAATGAAATTTACATATATATATATATATATATATATATATATATATGTAAATTTTTAATATTATATATATATATATATATATATATATAATTCTTAAATTCCTGAAAGTTAATGTGGCCTGGATAATAGTGCACAAGTTGTTATAAAAACATTTCAATGTTAATTTTTAAATGCTGGTATATTATTTTCAGTAAAAAGACAGGGAACGAGTAAGAAAAATTTAAATTCTTTAATTAATAACTGGTTTCCAACTGACAATATTAAAAAAATGAATACGTATTTATTAGAGCAGTAATATATATTTGTATTTTCATCAATGAAAATTCCTTCAGACTCATATTACATTAGACATAAAAATGTCTGTGATATATCGTAAATTTTTAAAATGTATGTAGCGATATTATTGTAAATATAGATCTATAACAATAAAATGTATATCAGATAGATAAGAAAATTACTTGATGATTATTGCACAAAGGGTTATAAAACATTTAAATGTTTTTTTTTAAAGCTTGGATATTCTCAGTAAAAAGACCGATCCAGGGTAGGGGACACCAAACATGCTAGCTTTTTGACTAAAACATTGTTTTCTAATTGCTGCATTTTTGAAGGACCTGTTTATTAAACATTCTTCATATACTTGTAATATTTTAGAAACCTCTTAGAAAACACATTGACAATCACAAATGAGCAAAATTATTTATTTTTTGCTCTTACACTATGTACAAATTATCTAAACAACAAAGAAATAAAATATATTAATTGCAGAATAGTTCAAGTTAATATTTAATTGAAAATGACAGTGATTCTTCAGCAAATACAAATTGGATTACATAGATTAAATTTGACATTCGTGCGAAATAAGAAAGCATGTAAAAAGAATGAGTCAAGCAACGTCGCGAGATTTGCCTGTCATTCGGTTTCCCTAAATTGATTATGAGAGTATCGATGCTTTGCCCCCGAAGACAGGAGGATCGGTTTGCTTTTCATTATGTTGCCTATTTAAAACTGGAGTTCCTTCTGTGCGGGGAAAAAGCAGTGGGCTCTGTTTACCTGGGATAAACAACGTGTGGGAAACAACTTCCTTCCCTGGAGATGCAACCGACTGACTGCTTAGAAAACAGATCCCTATTTCTTTGCTTAAATAGTTTAACCCTTCAGCACGGACCTCAATTTTATGTCCCTAACACAAGCCCGATATAAATTTGACAACAGTTTTAAGGCTAATTTCTCATCAAAGTATCAATTACTTTTAAAAAAAAATCTAAATTACTCCTAATATTTAAATGTATCTTTATAGAAACAAGTCTTATTTCAAAACATAGCAATTTTAGAAAATTATAAATTAAATGTACTTTTTATTCTCCATGTGAAATACACTTATTTTTCCTTTTCGACGCATTTAATCATTTTGCATGTAAAATAAATAGTATTTTATAGTTAAAATATTATGTTATAATAATAAATATCTAAAATATAATGTAAAACATAGGTTTTTTGGATATTTTGAGAAAATAAAGTCCTATTATTTTTTATGTAAAGGCTATTATTCTCTCTGTATATAGGCCAATTATTTATAAAGGCTTTATTTGAGAAAATGAAGCCTGAAAATTAATTATTCAAAATTCCCTCTTTTCCACGGAAGAATTTAAATCCTTTAATAATAGTTTTTACTTGTTTATAACGGTCAATTTTTTTTCTCAAAAATTAAATGTTAAACGTTGTTTTTTTCATTCCACCTTTAACCTGAATGGAAAAGCTATGTTTATTAAAAGACGCTATCTCCCTTTCCACATTTCGGAAAAAGCATAAATGATGAGGAAATAATACATCCACGAAGAATGCGAGGGGGGTTTTGGACAAAAAAGTAATTTCTTTTCTTGAATACTAGCGGCAGTTTCGGTTATCGTCGATAGAGTACGGGAGAAAAAAAGGGACCGAAGGCGATTTGTGTTATTCTCTGTTTACAAAGAAATGGCTTTTGGATCATGTTTCTTGAGGGCACTTTTAAATGGTGGAGGGCAAAACGTCAAAAATAGGTTTGACGGGAAACATGCGTGCTGTAATGGAATTTTGCTCAGTATCATTTCAAGATGATGGCAATTTTTTATGTCGTATCAGAATGTTTCGAATTACGTCAAAATTTTTGTAAGGATAATAAAAACCACGAATGTAAAGGCCTCATAGATTAAGTCTTTTGGCGATAAGAATATATATATAATTTTAAATCGAAACCTTATTTTTTTTTTACATTTGTTGTCAGATACTATGACAAACGCTTTAACACGACGCTATCCAAGACATGTTTTTAGAAAATCCATAGTCATTTTTGAAGTGGTGATAATTTTACACTATTTCAATTGATATGTTTTGACATTTATGTCCCTAAAAAATTTACAAAAGGGATTCACTTTCTCAAAAAAATTTCTTTTAAGATTTTACATTTTACGAGATTAATTTAAGATTTTACATGGTCCGAGATGACTTCATCTCTGAATAGACATATGACATGACATGTCTTATTGAACAATCTTTTTACCACTAATGAACTTTGGGGTATTTTCTTCAACTTTGGACATTTTTTCTTTGCCATTGGCACTTTGAAAGTATACATCTACCGTTGGTATTGGGTACTTGTTTTTAATGTTATGCACTTTGAAACATTGACTTTACTATTGGCACTTTGGAATCTTATACTCGTCATTGGACATTTCAGGTACTTTACTGTTTGAGAACTTGACTATAAGAGCAGCGTTTGTCTGTAACACTAGGTAATTAAGCATTTGTATTTTTGTTAGCCGTAGGACACTGTGTAAAACTATCCACAGTTCTATGAGATGGCGACCCTCCCATTACTAAAGATAACGGGGTTGTCTTCAACTTTTTGGTATTTTTCTTTACCATTGTCACTTTCAAAATATTCATCTACCATTGGACACTTTCCGTACTTGTTTTTGCTATTGGATAATTGTCTATATTTATTGGGCACTTTCAGACTTCACCATTTTAGGAAGTTGTATACACCGTTAGGTACTCTTTCATTGCCATTGCCATTTTGGAAACTCCCATTGGACAATCCGGGCACTTCTCTTTACTGTTGGACACTTTGAGAACTACTTTTATTCTTTCATACAATTACGTTTTCAACATATGAGAGAAAAACAGATGATATATACTGACTCAATATACTTTATGAGGTTATCCTCTTCAAGTAACAACATATCCAAAATAAAGATATTAATGACATATAAAAAGTGAATTTTATAACTTAAACAATCATAAAAACATTTAACTACATTATTTTGGTTAATACAGGCATGATTTCAACCCTCATTGTATGCGTGTAATTTTTTCCGAGATATGTCATTTATTATTGTTGGCAAAATTAATTAACAAAATATAGATTTTTAAAATGTATTCCAGACATAGTCATAAAATGATATTTTAAGAGAGTACGTTAAGTTATGTAAAAATAAAAAGACCCTTGTTTATATTTTCAAGTGCCATATACCAACTTTTTTGCAAATAAATGTTTAAATATTTTATAAATAAAAAAATGTGTCGATGAATATTCATTTCAAACATATTCCACATAAGAACCGAAGTAAGTTGCATCATGTCTAGACGATAAGTTCGTCTCTTGTCGTCAAATTCAAAACTAGGGACATAAGTACCGAGTCGTGCAAGTTTTATGGGCAATAGACATCCTGGAAATCCTCGACCTCGAGGAGACGCATCAGAGAAAGTACTTCTCGCTGATTTCTGAGAAGTTGGCTCTCAAGAGTTTCGATAAGGGTTCGAGTGGTTTGCAGTCTTCTCAGAAGCTCTTATGGAAAGTGCCCACCAATTCAAGCGTTTTATTTGGGAATGGAAAAGCAATCTTATAGGCTATTCACCTCGAATCGTATTGGGGATATTTAACTTATGGGTGATTTCTTATCGACTTTTATTCAACGAGTGATTGAAAAGAAACTGCAGGGCTCGGAATATAAATTTATATTTTATTTTTATTGTTGGAGCAGAAATTAAATTGATTTGTTATTGTATACATGCTGGCTAGCTTTATTTATTTAAAGATAAATTTGGTGTTTTAAATTTGAATGGAATGCCTTATTTAAAAAAATATATTGGTATTATTTTATTCGGTTTTTTCTTTTGTAATACTACTGGGTATTTGACTCATGGTCACTGGTTAATTTATTTTTGCACCGGATTATTAGTCATTGGGACTTTAAATCTGAGATTTGTCATAACATAAACTTTGCACCATTAATTTATTTATGACCACAAAATTCTCTTTCAGCAATAAAAATATCAACAAAAAAGAGTATTACCTACGTGCTTTAAGGCAGGGGCTAAAATACACTTTGCGCGCAATAATCAATCTCTGGAAGCTAGTCTCTCGCACGGCGTGGCAGAAAAGAGTAATTCCCATAAAACAGCTCGTTACCATCGTTGAAAGTCACAGTTGCCAGCGAGTCTCTTCGTTTCGCGGAAGAAGTGATTGCAATGAGTCCTCTTGCATGCCAGCTGGGCACGTTATCACTGAGCCCGAATAAAGCAATATATTAATGCGGTGTTACTTTGATCGTGGTTTAATTTGATACAAATTGGAGAGATTGGCATAAATTTCGGAGAATGTGTCTCTAAATGAAATGTATGTTTGATCAAAATTAGTGTTAAAACAAAATTTAATAACTAATTGTATTTAACATAATTTTTGAGAGCGAGTTAATGCGTTAAATCCATTATTCTGTAATTATGATGGCACTATGGTCTATTCTTATTCGTTGATGGTTTCTGATATTTTTGTCTTAGGAAATTTACTGCATTGAAAATGTGAAATGTTGTTAGAATACATGTATAAAGAATGCCACGAATATTTTTTTTTGATGAAATACTTATTTTTAATGAAAAATAATATAAGTAATAAACAAAATATCGTAAATTAAAAAAAAAATGATTTTTCTTTTCTTTAGTATTTAAGAAAGTTGAACAGACTAAGAAAATATAATCACTAAGTAAAACAATTTTATAAAATAGAAATAGAAAATGTAAACCTGCATAAAAAAAAAATAATTTTATGTAAAAAAAAAAAGAGAAAGAAGATTTTAAGAAAAAATGTACTTTTTTTCAAATTGCAACTTTGTTATGTTTTTAATGAAATACTAATTCGTTTATATTGGTTTATTGCAAAAAAAATAATAATAATAAATAAAAAAAATAAAGAAAGTTAATCTGAAACTTTGTCATCTAATCCTACTGCTTTCTTTTTTAAAAATAGTTGATCTCAACAAAATTACAAAAAAAATGGTAGGCTTAATAAAACGTTCTTATAAATAGATAGTTGATTGCATTTATTTATTTTTTATAACATCATAATAAGATATGTCGATAAATTATGATATTGTTTCTACAAAATTGTAATGATGAAATAAAGCAGATATATCGAAGGTCCATTGTCAATTTTTATAAGGTTAAAAAATATTTTTTTTTTTTAATAAAAATATTTACCATGGCATAATTTAGATTTGTATATTGAGTAAATGAATTATTACAATACGAAAATTAAAATAGAGTTCAACAAGTATAAAAAAAGGTACAAAGTCAAAAAAGAAGTAAATCACTTCTTTTGCATATATAAGAACATAAACGTTAATTTACTATTTGGTTTGGTACTATATTAGAGTTCACTGAGCCACGTGATACCTGGGTGAGTGACAGTATTTGAAAATGATCTATTTAAATTAATAATTCACTCTAGTATGTGCTTCAAAATATGAAATGTAATGTATATGGCTGTAATACTTACCTGAAGCAAGGTTATCTGTATAAATAGTAAACTCTAACAGCCAAAAAGAAGATCCAATAATGTTCTTGCTTTCAATTCAAAACTAACAGCTTAGAAAAACTCATCTGAAAGGTGCAGATGGTGTATTTGTGGACGTTGTCAAAATGCAGACACAATATTAAATGATTTTCCCACCAACACATAAAATTACAGAAAATGAATGCTTTACCAAACAAACAGTAATCAAGTGTTATTTTTATTTTGGCTTCTATTAGCTGTTTGTGGCTATATATTATTGTCTTTTTAATATCTGCTTTTTCAATACTTTCAGACTTTAGCAGAAGTTATATTATGTGTGAGGAAGTTATAGTATAAACTTATAAGTAATAAATAAATGTTGGCATACTATGTGTGTGTGTGCATGCTTTTTCTTATAAGTTTTGCAAATTATATATTTACATTTTACCAAAAAAAATTGTACTATTATATGAATTATTAAATAATTTTTGTCAAAAAGATTTGTTAAAGTAATCTAAAAAAAAAAAACAAATTAGTGTATATATGCATATAATGTATCGTAACTTTTCTGAATAATAAAGATACAATATTTTATTAGTTAATGTTATATATATATATATATGGACTGTATGTAGAGATTTGTGGTTATTGAGGTTTCATAAAATTTCAATATAAAAGAAACAAATCTTACTTTACAATTTAATCTTTTAATTTTACGTTACTATGTATGTTTCTGGCAGCCTGATGACCGAATGACTTGTGCGTGGGGCCACAGGCTGCGGGTTGAAGTCCTGGTGGGGTCATGGATGTTTGTAGTGGTTCGAATCCACTTTTAAGCCCTAAGTCCCGATCTAATTTGACTCTAGAGCTTTGAGAGAAATAGGGTTGACAACCCTATCCCGTAAAAAGAAAAACCTCTCATGTTTCAAACTTTGCTGTGCTGCGTACAGCCTTGATCTACCATGGGGATGTTGCAGCCAATGAAGAAGATGATATATGCTTTGTTGCACTTTAAGCACATAATATTAAGACATAATATTATTTGTCGTTATTGTATGCTTCCAAAACTCCCATGAACCGCAGGTGAGAAAAAAATACATAAAAGTAAGAAATATGTACATCAAAAAATAAAGAACTGTGGTTATGGAAAAAGCACTGAATTAAAATTTCGTTTTCCTAATTTTTTCATATTTTTCTTTTGTCTTTCTTTCTGCTTAAATTAGTTGGAACGAGATTAGAGTGGGTTTTCACTTTGAGTTTTCATCAAATTGAAATTTACTCAAATATTTATAATTAAATTATATAAACATTTATAATTTAGTTTCGAAACAATCGTTTTTTAAAAATCCAAATCATTGATTTTACGAAATTGCAAAAATTTATATGTTAATTTGTCATTTGAAGAATTAAATTTTAATAATTTCTCGTCTTTTTTGAGTTAAAAATAATACAAACTGACTGATTGTCATAACTAGGTTTTTAAAAATGGAAAATAATATTTTAATCTTTAACTTTAAATTTCAAAATTTTAATTTATATTTCTAGTTAAGTTAAATTTTCTGAAATTACAAATTTAATTTTGTAAAATTTTAAACATAGAATTTCCTTTTTGTTATATTTAATTATCGGTTCAATAAATAAGCTTATCGTATCTCTCTACCATTGGGTTTAAAGAAGGGAAAAGGATGGACGATACGAATGACCTAGATACTATCCATGATGATGTGCATTTCCGTTTGTGATCACACCAATCTGTTGCGCACATAGTCACGGAGTCAATTCGCACTACTACCTAAGAGTGCTCCATTACAACAGAAAGCTGCCCTCCCCCTTTCCCCTCCCTCCATGAGACCACATGTGTTCTTGTGAATTGGCTCTAGATGTTACTGTCTACCATGTGGCATAGAGAAACAACAACAACAACAATATGTTGTAGAAGGTATATTACATATCAATGCAGTGTAGCAGGTCCCGTTTTGCACTCTGGATAACGCTGAATCTGCTACAATATATATTATTTTTGAGATAAAAGGTCAGATGAGCGCTCGATATTTATGTGAAACGAGACTAAAACTGGAACATTTAATTGAACAAGCGAATTTAAGTATTAACACTATACACTGAGTGACAAAAAGTGTGGGATAGCAATATGCAAATTTTCAGATGGCAGTAGCATCGCGTAGAACAGGTATAAATGCGCAGTGCTTTCGCAGAGCTTTCATTTCTGTTCAAGTTATTCATGTGAAGAGGTTTTGACGTGATGATGACCGCACGACGGGAATTAACAGACTTTGAACGCGGAATGTTAGTTGGAGCTAGACGCATGGGTCATGCCATTTCGGAAATCGTTAGGGAATTCAACATTCCCAGATCCACTGTGTCAAGAGTGTGCCGAGAGTATGAAATTTCAGGCATAACATCCCACCATGGACAGCGCAGTGGTCGACCGCCTGCACTTAACGACCGAGACCGGCGACGTCTGCAAAGAGTCGTAAATTCTAACAGACAAGCAACACTGCGTCAAATAACCGCAGAAATCAATGTGGGACGTACAAGGGACTTGTCTGTTAGAACTGTGCGGGAGAAATTTGGCTTTCTTGGGCTATTCCAGCAGAAGACCGACTCGAGTGCCTTTACTGACAGAACGACATCGCTTGCAGCGACTCGTGGGCACGTGAGCATATCGGTTGGTCCCTAGATGAATGGAAAACCGTGGCCTGGTCCGATGAGTCACGATTTCAGTTGGTAAGAGCTGATGGTAGGGTTCGAGTGTGGCGCAGACCCCACGAAGCCATGGACCCAAACTGTCAGCAAGGCACTGTTCAAGCTGGTGGTGGCTCCGTAATGGTGTGGGCTGTTTTTCATGGCATGGACTTGGTCCTCTGGTGCGACTGGACCGAACATTGACTGGAAATGCTTATGTTCAGCTACTTGGAGATCACTTGCAGCCATTCATGGACTTCATGTACCCAAACAACGATGGGATTTTTATGGATGACAATGCGCCATGTCACCGGGCCACAACTGTTCGCGATTGGTTTGAAGAACATTCTGGACAATTCCAACGAATGATCTGGCCACCTAGATCGCCCGACATGAATCCCATCGAGCATTTATGGGACATCATCGAGAGGTCTGTTCGTGCCCAAAATCCTGCACCATCAACGCTTTCACAATTATGGACGTCTATCGAGACAGCATGGCTCAATATTCCTGCAGAAGACTTCCAACGACTTGTTGAGTCCATGCCACGTCGAGTTGCTGCACTTCGCCGGGCGAAAGGAGGGCCGACACGATATTAAGAGGTATCCCATGACTTTTGTCACTTCCAGTGTAATTCCGTAAGGATAAAGAAAAAAACCCTCTTGTTTTAACAAAATATAAAGGCTTGAGAACCACTGAAGAAAATGACAAAAAGTAATTGAAATCTGATATAAAAAACATTGAAAAAGCAATTATTGTTTTAAAGCTTTAACTTCTTTTAAAAGAGATTTAGCGTCGTCTTTTAGTCACTAAATAAATAAAAAAGAAAAAAAAATAAGCTGTAGAAAAATTGAGTTCATAAATTACCATTTAAATACAACTACATGATGAATTCTGAAAATACTGCCTTGTTTGTACTCAGGAACGGCTTGCTCAAATTACTTATTCTAATTGGCAATACTTTAGTCGCTAACTAATTAATTGTCAGTTTACACGAGCTTATTCGGAATTTCAAGAAACTCCATTTGTCAACTTCTGGAAAACAATAAATATTTTTAAGAAAAGTTTCCGGATTCTTATGGAATTTTTTTCCATAATTATTGAAATTGTGTCCATAATTGTAAATTTCATAGTTGTAGAAATTGTGTTGGAGAAGTAGTTGCTCTATTACGAATGATTCATCACAATTACTGGAGTTTAAATTTTTGGATAAGATTTATGTCATTGCAAATCGCAATTATTGACATAATTGGCATTAAAGCTTGCAGTTAAGCTGCATTTACATGTTCGTCTATTTTAAATGACCTGTCAAAAAATTCTAAGGATTTAAATTACCAACACACACTACAAAATTATGCTAAGGACATTTAAAAATACACAGGAAAACGCAAGAAATGAAGCTTCTAATTGCAAAGTTTAAATGCCAAATTAAGTTAATAATTACATTGTGTGTGTGTGTGTAACTTAAATCTTACCCAAAAATTTAAATGCGAGTAATTGCGATGAATCGTTACTCTATTAAGCAGTACTTTTTATGCACAATTTCAACAATCTACTTGAAGCCGATGCTGCGGAAAGTGTCAATACATTGTGGAAAATAATTTCCCATAAGAATCCTTAAACTTTTCTTAAAATTATTTATTGTTTTCTCTGAAGTAGAGATGAGCTTTTCTTTGAAATCTGAATAAAGCTCCAGTAAAAAGACCATACAACTAATTAGTGAGCGACAAGCATACAGTAGAAATGCAGCAAGCCTTTCATAGTCACAAAGCGCAAAGTCATTGAATTCTTCATATAGTTGCATTTAAATGGCAATTTATGAACTCCATTTTGATCTGTATTTTTGTATTATTTTAACAATTAGTGACTAAAAGGAACGACGTTAAATTATTCTCTTATTAAAAAAATAGTTAAGGCTTTTTAAAAAAATAAATGTTTTGACGTTTTTGCTTTGCTTCAGATTTCAAATGCTTTATTACGTGCTTCCAGTGGCTTTTCTAAGCCTTTTTACCTTGAAGTTTCAAAACAAGAGGGTGTTCATTTTCTCTGCAATTAAACTGTTAATATTTAAATTCGCTGTTTGACAAGTCAAAAAGGGTTTCAGTTTCGCTTGGTTTATGTTATCTCGCAAATACCGGGAACTGATTTGACTTCTTTTAACTCAAATGACGAGATATTAATCACAATCATATTTAGAGTAATATTAATAACATCAATATTATAATAATCGCAATATTAATCATATTACCCATATCATCATCTATATCATTGTCGGCACGCAATATTAATATTAAATCAATATCATAAGCAGACTCAAAGCGTTATCTAGTAGAGTGCGCAAATTGACCTTGCTACACACTGCATTGCTCCGCAATATGTACCTCCTGCAACAGATTGTTGTTGTTGTTTTGTTATCCACTTGGTAGACAGCAACATCTAGACCCAAATCCATGACCACATGTGGTCTTCCTAGAAGGAGGGAGAGGGGTGGGATTACGGGGTCGGGTTGTCAGGCCGACGCCTAACGTCCCGAAGATGTATTAGACTAGGACATGCGGTTTAAAAAGTTGATTAAAAAAACATATATAATAACTTAAAATTAATATTAAATTGTAAAGAAACAGAAATGTTGATTTTTTCTTGAATTTTCATGAGGCATCGGCAACCACAATTGCCGGGCTCAAAAAGGCATTATTTTATACATTAGACATTAACTAATAAAATATTGTAATTATTTTTATCATGTAAGTTGCAGTACATTGTATATATACTCGTATATACATTAATTTGTCTGCTTGAGATTACTTCCTCAAAAATATTCAACAAACATTATCTGACAATAATTCATGCATTAGAGTAATTTTTGTTGTTTTTGCTAATGGGTTCATATTATTCCGTATTATCTGTCAAGAATAGATATGTATAACTTGCAGAGATTTATATGAAAAGCATGCACAAACATACACACAGTTTATTATTAGCATGTACATTCATTGCTTATACTCTGATTTATACTTTAGTTTCCTTTCATATCCTTTAGCTTCTTGCTTAGAGTCTGACTATTAACACAGCGATATTAAGGACTGTAGCATAGATGTTAAAATAAAAAATAATAACTCTTGATTATGGTTTGTTTGGTACATTCATTTTCTGTAAATTTATGTTGGTGGAAAAACATTTAATATTGCGTCTGATTTTGGACTGCGTCCAAGGATACCATCTGGCACATTTCAGTGAGTTTTTCTACTCTTAGCTCGTAGTTTAATTGAAAACAAGAGCATTATTGGATCTTCTTTTGGCTGTTTTATTTAATATTTATAAGTAACATGTTTCATCAGTATTATGTAACATCTATTGCTAACTTCAGATTAACTTGCATTTGCTATTGAGTTTGAAGTACATATAGGTGAATTTATCAGTTTGAATGGATGGCTTCAAATGTTGTACTTATTCAAGGTAGCATGTGGCTCAGAACTGTAATAAACGATGAAACAAAATAATAGAATTATCGTTTATGTTCTTCATATGCAAACGAAGGGATGTTTTTATTAGATTTGGCAACTTGTTCATATTCATTAAGCTTTTTTTAATTTTTAGTATACTAATAATTTATTCAACGCGGTATGAAAACTAAATTATGCTTAGTAATGTTTGTATTAATTGTTTTTTAAAATCATTATAAGGTTAGTTGGTGTATCTCGTTTGTCTGCTATTTCTGTTATTAACACAATTTTGTAGAATATAACTTATAAATTACCAATGTATCATTGTTGGTTTTAAAAAATGTAGGAGGGCAAATTTATCGAAGCAATAATATTTTGTTGATGTATTATTTTGAGCAATTTTCTATTCATATCAGCTTTTTTCAAAAAAGTAAATAGTATGTTTAGACGATTACTTTCAGATTAACATCAAGAAATTTTTTGCTTTAAGCAGTTGCTTTCGAAAGAAATAAACTGATTGCTTTTTCTAGCAAAAACATGAAAAATTTTGCAAAACATGGAAAGAAAGTTCATTTTTCTTATGCCGGGTTCCTTTTATTAGCATGATCTCTCTCTCTAATGGGCATCTTGCTCAAATTTTCGATCGTTCAGAAAACGCTCTTTAATCTCATCCACTCAAGTCCAAATACATTTTGAACTTGCAGGTGGATTCAAACACTTGGTGTTAACAGCGGCCTTTCAAACATTACATTCAGTAATTCGATCTAATTGGTAATTTTGATTTTTTAGACTTTGCGTTGCATACGCACTCTACCACGATAGATGGCGCAGATAAACTTTTACAAAAATGCATGAAAATTATTTATAAAAGGACTCTCTGCAATATAGTGAAAAAAAGTAAGACTGACATCAAAAAGATTCTTTTGATATTGCTTGTTACATAAAATTAACTATTTTTTAATGTGAGATTTGTATTTTCTATTTTTAGTTTTGATCTAAATACTTTCACTTTGTGATTGTATGGACTCGACCTGATCTAATCTTTCTACCTTATTGAGTGGTCGAAGATAAGAAAATCAATTTTTTTACATTACGGCATTTTTGTTTACATTACTCATATTATATTTTACATTAATAATAATATTTGATTTAGAAAATGTCCATATTATAAATATTATGTACACCCAGCTAGCACATTTTCACCCTTTAAATACGAGTAAATATCTCCGAAGAAGACAAAATATCGAAAACCGTGTCTAACCTGTAGCCTTTCAGTACCTTCACGTAGGCTCGTTAAATACAATTAATTTTTTAAAATTTTGTTTGAACTCTAATTTCTGACCAAACATACGTCTCATTAGAGAAATATTCATTCTCAAGTATTTATGACAATCTCTTCAATGGGTAGCAACAATCAAAGTAACACGAAATTAATATGTCATGTTACATAGACTAATGTAAACTCAAGTGATATGTGTGCGGCTAGCGAACACTGAAGACTCGTTGCAATCACTTTCTTCTAGAAACGAAGAAGACTCGTTGGCAAAGATTGCGATCAATTTAAACAATAGCAACAGACTGCTATAGCAGGAATGCTGCAGTATTCTCCACGCTGTGCGATGACTAGGACGATAGATTGATTATTTTGCAAATGTGTAATTTAGACACAATGTCTTAAAAATGCGTAGACAATCTGACAGTAGTTTTAGTTGATTATCGCATTTCCGAAGGAGCACACCATGCTTGATAATCTAAATTGCCGGTAAAAGGCATCTTTTATGGCAAGTCTCGTGATTTAAGGGCATGACATTAACAGTCAAATGCAAAATGCTCAGTTTAACACTAGTGAGAGAAGAGAGTCAGAGCAAGTATTGTGATCAGGAATATGACAACATAGCTTTTAACATGGTCACTTTCACTGCATTTATATTTAATATACATGTTTATCTTGCGCAACAGAAACTCAGCCGGTATGTGTGCAGTAACCACCAGGCAATTTGCGTCTACTACAATAAATGTATAGTGATAAATTTACATTTTGACGTTGAAGTTTCCTTTTAAACATTCGTTTCTTTAAACATATAACGTAAGATTTCATTGTAAGAGATCACCGATGAAGTTCGGGGAACTGTGATTGGTACCCCAATGGTGAAAAATGAGCGTACTCAGCATTGGAAAAAATGAATAAAATAATAGCAATATGTATTGTTTTTAAATAAAGCATTCCATACAAATTTAATGCCTTGGTTATCTTTAACTGAATAAAGACAACCCATGAGCATACAGTTGTAGAAATCAATTTAATTTATTTCCTGCAATAAAAATATAATAGAAATTTATATTCGAACTCCAGGCACTCGTTGAATAAAAGTCGATAAGAAATCCCCCATAAGTTAATGTCCCCCATACGATTAGCAATACGTAAC